>OMNW01034815.1:6302-25765 GCA_900303245.1 Selene dorsalis | reverse complement strand
GTCAAGCAAATAATTGCGATTGTTTATTGTTTGCTTTTGGGTTTATTTGACAGAGACAATGCAACTAAGAGAAAGAGTAAGTGAGCCAGGCAATAATGCTAATTTTCATTCGTTGCACCTGGCCAGATGTGAAAGCCAACGTAGGTCCAGGGTCATGATTAACAATGTTTTTTTTCTTTTTCTGATCATTTTATGCCACTGTCCTATACGAGAATCGTGTGCCTTCAGGCCATGTGCTAAGACTGTTTATTTACATCAAGATGGTTGCTCTGTTGCCGTGTACAGTCACAATTATCGGAAAATCAGCCGTAAATGAAATAAATAATGCATAGAGGCATAGATTACCGTTTACGCATTTTACACAAGCTAAGGCCAAGACGTGGGCCTCATATGGAAGGAGAAAGTGTGTTTACTGGAGGGAACAAGACAAAAGAGCCTGTGCACCAATGGAAATGTCAGGCCTGTGATGTGCTTGTCTTCCTCATTGCAGACACACACAGTTTTCATGCCAGGAGAACGGGGCATTTTAGTAAATAATGTATTTTGTATCATAGTCAGAGCCCGTATTTTTTCCTCTAATCCCCAGGACCTCAAACTGTTATATGGTGTCTAAAAATAAGTTAATACTAGTTTTCTGTGCGTTTCAAACAAATACATGTGAAATTTATTTTCTGTTTTTATTTTCCTTTCCTTTTCTGAAAAAAAAATTAATAGGCCAATTAATCGGTTATCAGAAATTTTCTTCGGCCCCAAAAAATCCACATCGGTTGAGCTCTAATACACATACACTTCATGAAGAAGAAGAGATGTTTATTGGCTTTGCACCTGAATCCATGATGCTAATGTCAAGAGACGCTCATCGAATATTAGAAATTAAATGCCTCAAGATAAACAGTTTGCGGTGCTTCACATTGTCATTAAACCATAGAAGGAGAAAAAGGCTCAATGTGATGATGTCGTTATAGTAAAAGAGGACTGTCAAACATGAAGTATGTGCTTTACACATGGAAATAAAAACCACCTACCTGGCACAGACTGTTTTTCACAAGGTCAGATCCCCATCTAATAATTAGATTACATTAAGGGTATTGAGATGATGAGAGTCAGGACTCAGGTCGCAGTCTGTAGCATGGGCACTGACATGACTTCAAGTCATGTGGAATGAAAGCGCCTCTGAATATCCACCAACTTGAGCAAAGAGAAGCAGCTCAGCGAGACACAGAGATAAAAGATACAACTTCAGCGTGCTATGATGTTATGTTCATGCTGTTGTACGGTACATACAAATATACAGATATACCACTACAGCCTCAGCACACTCAGAGATAATAAGCAGCACTTCAGCAGTGCACAGAGCCTCCATTGTTACTGTAATAGACTCCTCCAGCCTTCTGCTTGTGTGGCTCCACTCTGTGCACAGTCTCAGATCTTCATACTGACTAACACCCTCTGGGACAGTAGATAGATGTAGACTTGGATTGAGCTGTTACCCTATTTAATTTATTTACACAGCAACAACTTTGCTCTGGATAATTTAAGGAATTTCAAAAAAAAAAAAAAAATCTGTTGTGAACTCAAAGGGGCCGTCCCTCAGGTTCTTTTCCCCATTCGCCGTCTAACATTTTTACTCCAGCCAGTAACAGGTAACAAATGTGACAGCTCCCGCGCCGTCTGACTTCATTACTTCAGCTAATACGTGCTCTCCACCAGCTCTACACACTGAACAGCACTATCACCAAACTTTCCCAAAACATTAAACCTGAAATATAGTGAAGCCCTGACTGGACTCAAACACCAAACACACTTTTAACATCACAATCAAAAGCTGGTAGTTTTCAAAGTCTCAGTTCACTCAGAATGACTTTAAATGCACCATGTTCTGTGCAGATTCTCTGCACCAATTAATGTTTTCATACACTGATTTCTGCAGGGGATTAATAGTTACAATCAGTGGGTGTGAGGCCTGGAGGAAAGAGGAGATTTGTGCTATGTTGAGGCAGCGAGCCTCCTGCTCCACAGTCATGTAAAATGCATGTTCTTTCTCATTTAACAGTCTGTGCCTCAGCTCTCTTGCAGTAGGTTGATTGGCTGATGGTGGCAAGCAGACAAACCTGAGCTTCACCAGCTGCTTCACATCTAGAGAAACCATTTCTACACCTCAGATCAAAACTAGCAGTATGCTTGTCTCAGTACCTTTCAGCTTTCCCTTGCCATGACTGCGACACACATCACAAAGCCTTATTCTTTTAGACTGCATACATAACTGATGCCAGCATTGGCCTGAGCAGCCTGGGCAAACTGCATCATAAAAATTATCATTCTGAGTAACAGCGGATGAGTTGCAGGTGAAATAATGAGGAAAATATAAATTAAATGTGAATATATTTTGAGCTTCATTTCCTGTCAGGCACAAACTGAACTGTTGAACTTGTTATGGTTTGTTATTCATTTCAGGCAGTGGTCAGCATTACAAGTTTTTAAGTTGTTTGTGGTCATGAAGCAGAGACATTGGGTATTAATTTGAATGGATTAAAATGTCAGAGTGTGTTATGGCTATTATGAAAATGTCTGCAGCTTTTCTTCATTTTACCAAACAATAAATGTTTATAAATGTGTGAAGGTCCCATATTTAACACCTTTACTGTGTTTTATTTGCTTATCCATAAGGAAATATATTTATAGTTTTAAGAACCATAAAACATCTCAGTGTAGTTTTACATCTGCTCTCTCTGGAGCTCTAATAACATCATGTCAGTGTCTTCTGATCAGAAGAGCAGCTTTGAGGTCAACAGTCAGACTAAACTAAATCAGGGGTGTCAAATCATGGACCAAAACCAGCCCGCCAGAGGGTCCAATCCGGCCCACAGGATGAATTTGCCAAGTGAAAAAATTACATGGAAGACTGAAGAGGGATAATATTGTTGAAATTGCACATATTTTTCTCAAGAAATTTCAGGTTGTTATAATATATTTTGTAAAAGAATATTTCATTAACTGTAAACATATTCATAATGTACTTGTACTCAGAGTGCGAATTCTACAATGACAAACTGGGGGGAGTCAACATTTCCTCCAGGGTGTAAAGGGAACCCTGCACAGCACAGGCACGTGCTTCAGTTAACAGAGGTCTTACAATCCTTACAGTATCTTGCTTGTTCAACAAAATGTAAACTACATTTTACGCAATTTTACAGTTCATGGAGCACATAAGGTACCACACAAACAATTTTTGCAGTCACCAACAAAGTATTGTAGATCTAAACTGCCAGCAAGTCAGACACAGACGCACACACACACACACACACACACCCTAGCAAACCCTCATTTCTGCTCAAATGCAGATCCATACAATGCTAAACCAGAGCCAAACACACTGTCAACATGCCAAAGACAAAGGCAGATGTGTTACCATACATGTTCTAGACCTGCCTGAATAACATTCAAGGCATAGTCCACCCAATAATCTAAATAAATCAGCTGTTTTCTTACTTTGAAAATAGTCTAATAGTAAAAATAAAGCAACTTTCCACATTGTACATCCTGTACTGGTTCCAATATCAAAGTGAATGGATCAAATAGGACTCAGTATACAGGATCAAGAGCCTGTACTAGAGGGACTCTTATCTTTTCCATTAATGTAGAAGTGAGAACATAGCACAGCACATGGATGCTGTAGAATAGGGATTTATTTTTTTGTTAGACTATTTTAAGGAAACAGCTCACAAAGTTTGATTTTGAGGTGGTCTGCGCCTTAAGTAGTAGTTAGGTTAATGTTTCAGTTTTCAAAGTACGCTAATGCAAAATATTCTATCAGATGTACCTTTGTTCTGTTTTATTTTATTTTAGCTTGTGTTTATTTTAATGTATCCCTATTTTCAGTTTCTAGTTTAACTTAACCACTCAAAAGACTATTAAAAAGAAGTAATGTGCTACATAAATACACAAATAACACTACACTTCAAAAATGCAAACATCCACATTAAATTATTCCTTTCAGTTCAGTTAATGTTGTTTCCAAAAGGGGGGGTAACAGTCAAACCTGGCAACACAGCACACTCACGCAATTGTTTACAACTTGACCACAGTGCACGTCAGTGCAGGTCAGGATAGCTCCGCTAACCAGAGTGACATGCACAGGGTACAAATTGGGTCATCATGGTCTTAATTGAAAATGTATTGGCTGTGTGTGTGTGTTTTTTTTTTTTTTTTTGTGGGAAGACCAATTTATAGAAATCCTAATCTATGTAAGTGACTTTGTATATTGTCTTAAAAGTGGCTCTGCCAATGTGGCTCTTGTGAAAAAAATAGTAAGGATCTGGTCTATACTGATGTCAAACGTACTGTTATCTCTACAACTAGCAAACGTTAGTCCTCCATTGTCTGACTGCTCATGACTGAGCTCCAGTGTAAGCTAACATTCACATAAGGTGACATTTTACACTGAAATGAAATGCCACAGACACACGTTAGCATTCATCTATAGACACCTGACACAATACAATTCTGAAACTCTGAAAGTGAGAAAGTAAAGTGTGTTAAACAAGCTAGAAAGCTTCTTACATTAACTTACAGAACTCCCTGAGATGGTGCAAAGACTTTTTTTTAATGCACGCCCTGACTTTCAGACAATGAAATGGTATACAGGGTTTCCCATACATAGACCAATGTGTGGCGCAGCGCCACAGAATCAAGACCAAGCGCCACAAATGCCATATCGTTCTGTTCATTCATCTCTGCATTGTGCTCTTTCTCTGTCATTCTCATTCACACACACAGACAAGAGCGCATGCATGCCAGTGGTGGGCGGTAAAACTGTGTGGGCGGAGGCTTTGATACTTTCACAGAACCTAGAGTTGCTTTATAATCACACTACACATCATGTGATATCCCACTGAGAAATTACAGTGTTACAGTGATCTGTGCTTACATGCTGATGTGGTGGACGTCAGAGCTGTTTCAGTAGACATAAACCTTTTGAAACGGATCACAGATATATAGTTTAAAAGAAGGGTTAGAACTGGTGCCTGCAGTTATTGTAAGTGGAAGGTTTTCTGCCTCTGTGTGCTGTTGTGGATTAATAAAGATTTGGTGCTCCGGTGAGTACTAACAACAGGAGGATGGTGTATGTGGGAGTAACTCAGAATAATGTGTGTGTTCGTGGTTATAAAGGAGAGAAGTGTGTGGACAACAATAATCGTGTACGACAGACAAACCACCTGCACATCCGCTATGTAACCTGGTCAGTTTAAGAGATGCTCACATCATTATTTTGCAAGTAAATTCTCATGTCTGCTCTGGTTGTAATGAGCTACAACCAGTACACTCAACTGCTCCGTCTGTCCCTTTCCTCTGTCATTATGTATGATTACGATTCAGACTGGACAGTCCAGCAGTAAATACAACACCAGGCATATTTGACTTTTAGTTTGCCTCTCTTAATTGGATCTTTTTGTGATAAAAATTCTGTGGACCTGAATTTATCAAATAGACTTTGAGGGCTTTAATTAGAATATCTGCTGAAACAACTCCAGAAAACAGTTTATTATGATGATAAATAAACTCAGCCTAGATTCCTGCCCTATGTCTACTGCTAAATTAGTAAAACTGGAGCTGAGGTCCTGGACTGGTCCACTCTGCTGCTGTGCTCTTCCTCCTTCCTGTTGTCTGCAGAATTACAGATAGATACACAACTCTTCCAAACAACTGGATTTTTCAGGATGTTAACATTTTTTTATTTATATAAAGTAAGTCAGAAACAGTCCGATCTTGCCTCAAAAGTTTAAACAATGATGAATATATAAACATACAAACTTTGACCAGGTGCACATGGGACTGAACTGAATGTAGTTTGCTGGCGATCACCACACACAGCAGCATTCATCTCTCCTGCTCTCAGTGACATTCAGCACATCAGACACTTTCCTTGATGTAAAAGTGTCAGTATATAAAAGAAATAGAGACTCACAAGTCCCAAAGACTTGAGTCGACTCTCAGGCCTTTTGATGACAAGTCAGGCTTCACGTTTCAGTGTGTGACCTAAGTGTGACTTGAGTCCACGTCTCTGTGCCATTAAAGAGGACATATTACGGAAATATCACTTTTTGAAGGCTCTTTAACATATATTTAGTGTTTGTCTTGCCTTCTGGCCCCAAAATGTGAGAATTGACAAAATAATCTGTAATCTGCAGGCTCCCTAGATTGAAATCTATGTGGTTTTTCGAGCTGTTCCCTCAGTTGTCTGGCAATAATGTCATTAGTTTTCAAATTTGCATAATACCACCCCTGCTTGTGAGTACCAGTAACGGTAGAAGAGGTGGGTGGGGCTAGCAGTGGTTTAATTGCATTTAAAGGGACAGACACTGAAACCAGCTGTTCTGAACAGGGCTGTTTTGAGCGGATGAAAAGAGCTGTGATGTTTGATCCTTGAGGTATTTTGACTGAAGCATGTCACAGACATGTCTTTGAGACACCTGGGAACTATTTTAATTTGTGGAAAAGGGACATAATATGTCTCCTTTAAGTCACTAAAGTAGAAAGTTGTATTAACAGGAACTGAATAGACTTCACCAGGCATGTCAGCAGCACATTAGTGCTTTTATGAACTGGCTGTATGCCCCACAGTTGCATTAGGTCTGACTGAATTCATTCAGAATAACAGGCTGATGCTGCAAGTGTGTGAAGAAAACTGTAGGACACAATAACACCACCACCAACACAGGAACACTAAGAGAATCATGTCTATAAGTCCGTTGTACTAGTGCATGCTGGGGAGGCTATGTGCCTATACCCCCTGAGGATGCATCAGTATGTTACTATGGCAACTGTCCTCAGAGCTGTCACAATGTGACAGCACATCATAAAATCTGTTTAGCGTTTTCATTTACCAATACATCATCTTATTTAGAAATCTATGTTGCCCCTTCAGTTGTATGCATGAGCTGACCCCTCTGTCTAAGATGAGTAATGAATCCATTGCTCTTCCATCTGCACTGCACTGCTTTATCTCCTAGGTTTGTGGTTGCAAAGATTACAGTGTTCATAAAGCAAGCTTGTGAGTCTTTTTTCTGCAACCAGGGGACACCTCTCCCTCCTGCTTTCTCTTAATATTCAGTGTCCTGAATAACCGCTGGAGCACAGCGTTCCTCCCTGCTTTTATATGACAAAAATGTCAAGTGGTCCAGGCTCCACACTCAACGCAAGGTGATGTATTATCTCTCAAGTTCAGCCTTTGGGATATTTATTAAAATATTTCCCTTTGCCAATTCATCATTAAATGTTGGCCCTGTCCAACGAAGTGATGTGTTAAATTTTGAATCGAGGCATGATGTGCTCCCTCCAATCCTGACAACAGATGAGTATACTGATATGATGGGCTAAATTAAAGTACTATATCCTTGTGGCCGAACGAACCACTATAAGTGCTAAACAGTTAAGGCAGTTAATCCACAATATTCTTGAGTGTCACAATAGGAGAGGAAATGTATGTTTCCTTACATAGCAGGAGATGTTTTATGGTTCCTCCATCAAAACTATGTTTCACCTACTTCATCTGAAATGACAAGGTTGTTACTGCTCGCTACTGTGCAACACAAGATCCAGTCCTGCTCTGTGTCATTTAGTGAATGTGTTAGTCCACATGTGGAGTGTATTAATTCAACAGAGAACTGTAACAATCTTTCAAATGTAGATAAGCACCAGATTTATCCCATTGAAGCTATTAATTTGGAGAGTCCTCTTCAAACAGGCTACTCTTTTACATGTAGGAAAAACATTAAGTTTTACACATGGGTCAATGCAATTGAATCCAGTAGTTTTGACTCTGAAGATGTCTAATTAACTATTATTCATACCGATTAAGTATTACTTCACGTTTACATGTTGTTTCAACTGTGCTTTCTGATGTTAGACTTTGTTTTTGTCATAAATGAACATTAATCCCTAAGTGTATGTCAATTTATATGATTTACCTGAAAAATGTCTTTCTGCTGCACTACATTGCAAAACTACAACCCCTGGCAAAAATGATGGAATCACCACTCTTGGAGGATGTTCATTCAGTTGTTTAATTTTGTAGAAAAAGGGCAAATCACAGACATGCCACAAAACAATTATTATTCAAAATGCCACCCCCCTGGCTTTAAGAAACACCAAAAAAAAAAGGTAGATCAAGTTGAGGAAAAAAATATGGAATCACTCAACTGTGAGTAAAATATTCTGGAATCACCCTGTAATTTTCAGATGTAAACCAAACACCTGCATTAGATTAAATCTGCTAATTAGTCAGCAGTTAAAAACAAGTGCTCACACCTTGGAGAGCTGTTGCACCAAGTGGATTGACACGAATCATGGCTCCAACATGAGAGATGTCAGCTGAAAAGAAGGAGAGGATTATAAAACTTCTTAAAGAAGGTAAACTATCACAGAATGTTGCAAAAGATGTTGGTTGTTCCCAGTCAGTGTCTAAAATCTGGACCATTACAAACAAAATGGGAAGGTTGTAAACGGGAAGCATGTTGGTAGACCAAGGAGGACCTCAAAGTGTCACGATAGAAAACTTAAAGCATTATGTCTTGAAAACAGAAAATGCACAATAAAATGAAAACGTCTGTGACTGGACTGTAAGAAACCGCCTAAAGGAAATGGGATTTACATACAGAAACACCAAACAAAAGCCATCATTAACACCTAAACAGAAAAAAACAAGGTTACAGTGGGCTAAAGAAAAGCAATCATGGACTGTGGATGACTGGATGAAAGTGATATACAGCGATGAATCGCAAACCTGCATTGGGCAAGGTGATGATGCTGGAACTTTTGTTTGGTGCCGTTCCATTGAGATTTATGAAGATGAGTGCCTGAAGAAAACGTGCAAATTTCCACAGTCATTGATGATATGGGGCTGCATGTCAGGTAAAGGCACAGGGGAGATGGCAGTCAGTACATCTTCAATAAATGCACAGGTTTACATGGAAATTTTGGACACTTTGCTGATTCCATCAGTTGAAAGGATGTTTGGCAATGATGACATCATTTTCAAGATGATAATGCATCTTGCCATAGAGCAAAAACTTTGAAAACTTTTCTTCAAGAAAGACACATAATGTCAATGTCATGGCCTGCAAATAGTCCGGATCTCAATCCAATTGAAAATCTGTGGTGGAAATGAAAGAAAATGGTCCAAGACAAGGCTCCAACCTGCAAAACTGAGCTGGTAACAGCAATCAGAGAAAGTAGGAGGCAGACTGATGAGGAATACTGTTTGTCACTGGTTGAGTCCATGCCCCAGAGACTGCAAGCTGTTATAAAAGCCAGAGGTGGTGCAACAAAGTACTAGTGGTGTAGTGTTGTAGTGGTTTTTGGTTTGTTTGTTTTTCATGATTCCATAATATTTTACTCACAATTGAATGATTCCATATTTTTTTCCTCAACTTGCTCTAAAAAAGCAGTTGTTACTGACTACAACAATTTTATTTCTTGCTTTTTTTGGTGTTTCTTAAAGCCAGGGGGGTGGCATTTTGAATAATAATTGTTTTGTGGCATGTCTGAGATTTGCCCTTTTTCTACAAAATTAAACAACTGAATGAACATCCTCCAAGAGTGGTGATTCCATAATTTTTGCCAGGGGTGGTACACAGTCTAACTGAAATTGCCATGCAGTGTCACAGAGTTACTGTTATGACTTACAGCATCATATATCTCATGTGGTGTGTATCTCAGTGCTGCTTGTTCTGTATTTTAACCATTGCGTACATTCAAAGTCCAAGTTCAGCTACCCTTAATCACTATATATGACGTCATATGACTGAGAATCACAGTGTAGATGCATCACAAATACAAAAGGACAGATTTTCAAACTGTCTAAGTTTGACTTACATTTCCAGAGGACATCGTTATCTTTGATGTCCATTCTGAATGAATATTCATTCGTCTGCTTAGAAGTCACAGACAGAAGCAGCTGCTTGTAAGACCTGGGCTGCTGGAGGGGACTGACTGTCTGAAGGGGGGGTCACAGTGTCCAACTTTAGAAACAACTGCATTAATATGAAGCTGAAAATTGGAAAAATGTCTTTTGGAGACAGACTTGCATGGAGAAACAAAGAGACTGAGCACTCGAGCTCGGTCATGCCATAGGCAACAATGAAATGTATGCTGTCAGATGCTGAAACCCTCCACCAGTGGAGACCACCTCAGGCTGACAGACCAAAATACAACTTATTGTGATGCTCAGGGCAAGTTGATTTACTGCCTTGTAATCCATCTTTTGCATCTCCATAGCACTTTGTTTGCTTTGTTATAATAAAAAAAGTCCCAAAAGTAAAAATTATTTTAGTTAAACCAAACACAGTATATTTTATTTGTTTCTTAGCAGTTTGTTTTAGAGAGCTTTTGGGACAATACAATATCATAATTCACTGAATACTCTTCTTCTCTTGCTTTTCTTCAAGGTTCTTCAACAGTCTTATTATTGCATAGAAATAGTTGCAGAGTCATTTGAAAGTTCTGCGTCTGACTTGAATTATATGTGTATATGTATTTTAAAGGGATTGTTCAACATTTTGGCAAATTCACCCATTGCCATAATGTCTGTAGTCATAGGTGTAGGTTCATTACCTTTGATTATCAGTGCATGTTGTTTTGAGATCCTCAGGGCAGAGACGCCAGCTGCTCAGAGCCACACTATGGAGGCTAATGGCTAATATTTTGGTTTCCTTCATCAAACTCATCAAATACACAATCCAACAACTCCAGAACACTGTTGTGGACAAGTTGTGACCTGCACATTCACCAGGCTATGAGATAATAATGTAACATTACAAGACAGAGTTGTTTTTGAGTAATCAGCCTTTAAAGCTGCCTCTGAAGGATGCAGCCCCCGAACTGGGACACAGTGAGAGTACTGAGAGAATTCTCTCACATTTCCGCTGTTGATGTTCATATTCATCCAGGATGGGGCCTGAAGTTGTGTCTTATGTCATTCATGAGACTGTTGCAAGACTTCAGCACTAGCACCCTGATGCATTCATTGTCAGCATTCTCTCTCCCTTTTCCCCACTGGCTTCACTCAGTTGACTGTGCCACAAGGGAAAATAAGCCACATCTATTGTTGGCAAACATCAAGGGGGCTCACTCTACTTCAGCTCTACCACCACTTGGCAGATCAGATCATAATATAGTTTTTTCTTTCATACCCTGGTCTGTGTGCTGAGTCAGGCTGCAACCACACACTCATTCAGGAACTGGGCCCCAGAGGTCAGTGAGTCTCTAAAGGCTTTTTTTGAGTGCACAGATTAGAATGTGTGTAACAGCAAGAACACAGATCTTGGTAGACTGGTTAAATGTACCCTAGAGTACATTAACAGCAGTAACATCAAGACCCTCCTCAACCAGAAAAAAGGAGGCCTTCAGGGATGGAGACAGGGAGAAGCTCAGGTGTGAACATGAGCTGAAGAGGAGATTAAAGCGGGTAAGGGAGGACTACAAAGTAAGAGTGGAGGCAGAGCTGCAAGACATCAGACCCAGAGAGGTGTGTATGAGGTTGAGGATCATCACTGGTATCACTATCTATAATGAAAAGAAGAGCCAGGGAACATCAGGTGATGTGGACAAGAGTTCAACCTATTCTACAACAGCTTTGATCCAGTCTCACCTGTTCTCTCCCTGCTTCAGAGGTAGCTTCTCCCTCCTTCATAACCTGACAAGCTCAAGGTCAAGAGGTCACGTCCTGGAAAAGCAATTGGCCTGGGTGGTGTTTATCTGCAGCTGTTAAAAGACTATGCAGCTCAGCTGGCTGAGCCTCTCCAGAGGATCGCTGCCTTCAGTAAACAAACAGGGAGGATCCCAGTTCTGTGGAAAACATCATGTCTTGTTCTGGTGCCTAAAGAAGTGACCAGCTTAGACAAATGACTGCAGTCCATTTTGCCTATAAGGAACATATTGGAGTGGATTATGTCTTTCTTTTCACTCCTCCTTTCTTGAAAATAACTGTCAACCTGAAGGACCCAAAGATAAACTCAGAGTGATAAATACCAGGTGTGAAGGAATTGTATTGCTTTTAGTTGACTCCTCGTATTATATAGACACACACATCCACTACAAGTCATAAAGGCCTCTAGTGTTAGACAATGGTTCACTCTCACTTACAGCAGAACTGATAGTGTCCACGGGGCCCCCGTTTCCATTCTCAGTCTCCATGACAACCAAGGTCTTATAGATAAGGATGCAGGAAAAGCTCAGAGAGCAGTGCACAAGTCAAGGATTCGTTGGAAGTCCTGCAAGAGGCAGAACAAAAGTAGCAGTAGGCAGGGTTGACATGGGACTGTATTCACATTGAAATCATCAACAGTTATCACACGTACAAGTAAAGACTATAGACTTATTTAGCTGAGGTAGGAACAATGAGCGATGTAGTGCTGAGTTTTGATAAGCCTTGGTGGACAAGGAAATGGTGTGACAGGTTCTTTGATTCTCTTATTGACACTGCAGAACTCACCATCTTTCTTCTTGGGGCATTAATTACATATTCAGACTAAGTTAACTGAATCTAAAACCTCCTAGTGAAGTGCTCCTTCAGCTCACTTGAGTTTGCACCACACCAGGTACGGGTTTATGATTCATGGCTTTGCAGCTACTTGACATTAAAGTCATAATTTGTCATTTTTATACTTTAAATTACTGAAAGAAGAACCAGTGTAATAGCTTTTGTGGAGTTTTCAAACACAAAGAAATCTGTTTATTTTAGTCCTGTGGATGTCATCAGTTATCAGAGAAGGTTTGACCCCTGGTTTGTTTGTTAAAGGGAGGAGGAAACCTCTTCATTATGATAGGTTAACAGTCAAACAAATTTAGCACCACAACTGCAGCAGTGAAGACATGATTACCCAATCCTGTCTTATTTAGAATGAGAGATTTCTAGGGAAATAAGTTATTCACAGTGAATCTAAGTTAGACACAGTTGACCTCCAATGGAGGTTTATCCTGCTCATTTGGCTTGTTTCTATTTGAATCCTGTTAGTTAGTTAGTTTTTGTTATTTTCAAAGTGTCTCACTCACATAAGGTTTCATTTCAGACAGATTATGTCTGATGAACTGTTCAGTGACTCAGTGAGCTTTGCCACCTATGGCCCTTTTTCTGTGCACTTCAGTTTTTGCAACTGTGTATCTTCATAACAACACGTGGTACGATGTTGCAGATAGTGGAGTGCATTTCACTCCAAGTCCAGTCACACGGTTCTATCACAAAGTGAGTGACAGAAATAGCAGCACTAGAGCACTTCAGTTTGTTTGAAGACATGGATGAAACGCTTTGCCTCTCCTGACAGGTTAGCAGGTTAGGTACTATATCGCTGTTGTCATGGTAAATCTGTTGGATTTATAGTGTTGCTTTGTAAGGAGCCCTTTAGCATGGTGCTGACACAGAAACACCCACACCTGGCATCTGAGAGGCCAAAAGGAGATGTCATTTCCTGCTTGTCTCCTGTGGGAGTCGGTAAACACACACACACATGCACACGCATACACACAAACATCTTCTGTCCTGATGATGCACCTTTTACTACAAAGGCAAGGGCAAGCTGGCTTACCAAGATAAGAAGATTACATCTGTCCAGTCACAGTGATTAAGATTTTACCTAAAAGTCCTCTCACCTTTTAGCCCAGGAGTAATGATAGAATTGACAATTGGATAAATGCTGTCTTCTAAAAACCTCCTGCTTTCATCTGTCCTTCTGCAGTGGATGTGACAGTGAGCTGCAGTGATTCTTTTAAAATTTTAAGCATAACTTTGTTCACAAAAGTAAGTAGCACAAAATGAATCGTCTGTCTAGCACCTCTGAATAGAAAATATACCTTGCAGGTATGACATCAGTAGCAGTGTCTCACAGCACATAAGGAGAGGAGAATAATATGTGCTTACATTATCTGGGAAGCACAAGTATAGTGTGCTTAGGATGTGTTTGTTACATGTGGATAACTCAAGGGGAAAAGTGCTATACAGCCTCAGAGGGTATGAGCTTCTGTGACATCAGCCATGAGAAACCACCACTACCTGGTAAATCCTAACTGTATAGACTAAATCTATAATGAACCAAAGATGCATTTACTTTTGCATTTACTCTTTTCATCATATATAAGCAAAACATCAGCAGTCTAACATTATGATTTGTGCCGTTGCATCTTTGTAGACTTGTGAACAGTCCATTGATTCATTCAGCCGTCCCCTTGCAGGACACACAAAGCTGCTGTGTGGGCTCACTGACTGAGATCAAGTACAACCCTTCTGAAACATGCTTCTGGCACAGCACTGTCTTTTAATGATGTTGAATGAGCAAGAGGGTTATAGACATGGAAAGCACTTAGACTCTTAAAATAGAGCTCATACTACTGAATAGATACTAAATGACAGTAATTGTGTGCAGCTTTTTAAAGTTTCAAACCATTGGGGATGTCTATAATTTCTTAACAGCCACCCATGTCAGAATTGTGAAGTGAGTGAAAGCACACTGGTGTCATGCTGACTGATGGTTGTTTCCCTCACTGGGAGAATCAGTCGATACACTAGAGCTTTGTAGGTGGTGGGAGTCTGCATTTCTACCATTAACAAAAAGGGTTCCACAGAGTTCAATACTGGTTCCTGTTGTGTTCACTATTTATATCAACAACATTACATCCACTATAACAAAGTGTAACACCCATCTTTATGATACAGTTTTCTGAAACCCATCAGCAAGAGTTTGACAGACTACCAGTCTTCACTTTTGAATGTAAAATTAGTCGTCAGTGCAGATGAAGTGAAACCCCAAAATATTGATGATCTCTTATTAGGACACAGAATTGTATGGGTCACATAATCCAAATATCTGGGCTTCTGGTTGGATCAAAAACAGACATTTAAATATCACGTTGGTTGGGACTAAAAAGGTACAGTGTTTCTAAAGCAATTAAAACGGTACCATACTGCATTTGGGAAAAAAAGGCACTTTTTTTAAATGAATGACTGAAGCATATGTCAGTCAGTGGTGACGGGAAAGAGAAAAGAGCGGGGAGAGAGAGAGAGAGTTCCCGCTATGTACATTAAGCAGACCTGTGTTTGTGTTTGTATATATGTTTGGCATGAACCTGGACTGAACCAGCACATCCGGTGGGATCACATGCAAACACAGTCCCATTTACAGTCAGCCATTTGTGCGTCTAGGGAGGATCAGAGAGCTGTTAGCAGGGTTTCTACTGTGTTTATTATGTACATAAATAATAATAATGATAAAGAAAAGTTTCTTTGTTGCATAAAATTGCAGTTCATTTATTTGTTATTCTCAGTGGTAGGTTGTGTGTGTGTGTGTGAGGGGGGCTGTTCCCCCTTTATTTGGAAAAGTATCAAAATGCATTGAAATACATATTGGGACCTGCACTGATACCAAAATGTTGGGACTGGGACAACACTCTGTGTGAGTTAATTAAATATAGAAAATTGGATACTACAGATACCTCCCTCTGCTCTGCAGGAGATCGTGGGGCTGTGTTTTTTTATCAGTTCTGGATCATGATGACATATTCTATAGACATGTTCTGTTTCCACTCTCACTCCACTAGACTCACTCTCACTCTGTACTTTGAGTCATTCATTCAGTGATTATTTAATGTCTCGTGCTCCCTGGTCAAACACTGAGTTTAGAAAAAGAACTGCTTTTAGTTCTTCCACTGCATCAACCTGGAACATTTTACAACATGTACTCAAACTCAACACAATTGTTATTGTGGCCTAGTTTAAAACCATGATTAACAATTTCTCTGCTTTTGAAAGTAACTTTTTTTAAAACAGTGTTTGGTCTGTTGCCTTGTAATATTGTGTTTGTGTTTTTCATTGAAAGTTAAGGTCTGCCCTCAAAGATTCCTCGAGACTTAAAGGTTAAATGAATGAATGTTAGGATTGTGGAGGAATATTAGAGTGTAGGAAGTTAAAGACATCAGGAACCAAACTACAGAAGCTTCTTGAATTAAAACAGAAAGACCAGTTGGTATTACAGACATTCATCTGATTTGACATCCTATCACATCTCACAGTAGAGAATTCTGAATATTCTTGATGTTTGTTACCCAGCAACTTCATGTAACTGTTAGACTTCTGTCACTGAAATGAAGAAACGGCTGGCTAAAAACAACAGGGGACACAGATGAGTTAGAGGTGTAACATATGTGGTATGTGGTAACATAAAGATCCACAGATGTTCTTATTGAAAATTAACAGCAGCCTCTTAGTGAATGAGAACATCTTTACTTCTACTGAAATGATCATACTGACCCCCCTGAAACACCTGAGTAGCCCCAGCCTGTCCCATTACTTTTCATTAGCAACTCAGTATCTGTTTTGCCAAACTGGAACTACAGCACTGCTCAGGCAACATACTATAAACTCTTGTATTATAAATGCAACCCTTCCAGCGAGAAACCACATTCTGAGCCAGAGAAAACTTATAAATAGCAAGTTTGATGCTCATCCTAAAGTTAAGTTAGATTTTTTTAAAGATTTGAAGAAGTTTGTTTTATACACATTTCCTATTTTAACTTAGAATAGAAACATTGACTTAGGGACTTTTTATCTGCATCACATTTTTCTGAATCAGGTCCAAATCCAAGTCACCTTGGTTGCATTACAGTTAAGTTTCAGTGATATGGCCTCTGCAGTTCATTGTATATCCAATGTTTATCCAGTCTAACAACTCACATCATGAGGGAGGAGATCTTCCTGATGTAACTTTTGCCAAAGCTTCATCACCAGTGGACAGTTTGGTAGCTGATATTTCAGAGTTAAAGGGCCTGAACTCTCATACTCATACTAATTCGGCCAGTTTAATTGGCCATTGAGAAATCAACTCATGTAGAAAACAGGAAGATCTTCATTAAAAACTGATGATGGCTGCTAGGAGAGAACATTTGTCAAATTTTATTTTTCAACACTGAATATAGGAAATTACTACATCATTGGATTCACAGAGTATATCTCACAGAGAGGCCTCAAAGCATGTCTAAGATGTCAGTTAGAAGTGGAAAATTGTATGCATACAGTTGGTAATTGGATTCATTTGTTTTCTTTAGGAAAAACTATTGTACAGTCCTTGACCATGATGCTTCTTGTTTGTTTGGGAAGAGGAACAACTACATCAAAAGAAGTGCAGCAGGATACCCTGCGGGGTTATTTACAATATTAAAGACACAGCACAGAAGCCTAGAGCTGTAGATATCTTGTACATCTAGCAGATCAGCACCGTCACCCTTAGTCTGAGGCTCACAGTTCAGTTAAGTTTCCATTCCTGTAATGACAGATTACCAAACCACTTACTGAATGAGCTCATGAGAACACTCTCAAATGTGCACTGATAAAAATGTCATCAAATGTGACAGTTTGAGGTAAATTCCAGCTGTGTTAAAAACATGCTTTGATGTGATTTTTTAACAACAATACTCGTGTTTAAGTCCCAGCTAGACACCAAGAAGCTAACTCTCACCATAGCAACCTTATGTATATATAAAATGTCAGTGTTATGCTCACAGTTTTTTTTTTTCACTGACTGGTTTGAGAAAAATAGAGTTACAGAAAATAATACTTTCAGATTTGCATTCAGTTTTGATGTATTTATTTATTTATTTGTACTCTTGTATTATGCATCTGGCTGATTTAAAAATAAACTTACTCCAAGCAAAACGTACTGAATTGTTGCAGGTTAGCTGTTGGATCTTTGCTATAAGCTCCAAGTGGGGCATACAGCTGTAAAAAAGGATGGGATCTCACTCACTAAACCTACACTCACTACCTGTCAATGGTTTTAGAGGGAACGATTCAGGTTTTAGCAGTTTATTGAGTTTATTTTTTTTAATAGATATGTATCAGTTTAGATTCTCAACTCTCTCATATTA
This sequence comes from Selene dorsalis, assembly GCA_900303245.1. Lineage (NCBI taxonomy): Eukaryota > Metazoa > Chordata > Actinopteri > Carangiformes > Carangidae > Selene > Selene dorsalis. The sequence goes on along the minus strand of OMNW01034815.1, from coordinate 7,858 downwards.
AATTTTCTCAGCAATTTACTGAATTCCAGCATGAGAAAATGTACAGCATCAGGAGCAATAATGGCCTGATGGCTGAGTGCATCATTGAAAGTCTGCATAATGATCAAATGGAGAAACCACTATGGCAAATAATGTTCTGTGATGTGTAATGGAGGTTGCTCCAGTTAATGAGGCTAAACAAAACACAGGCTGCACAAACAGAATGGTGTTGGAGAAGCTCTTCACTGTGGAAAATTACTTTATTGTAATTGATCCAGAATTTTAATAACCAGAAGCCACAGGGACTGTGAGGTGTCAGGTCAAAGTTGGAGAGCAGAACCGGAGGGATGTGGAGCTGGCAAAGATATTTATCTTTGAAACATACTCCCAATTAAAACACTTGGAAAGCAAACAGATCCATAAATACACATGCTGGTCTTCAGTTGCTCTTGGATATGTGAGTGAGAAAGATTAATTTATAATGCTGCTTTGTCACTGCAAATAAAATAAGTCTGGATAACTGTAAGGAAGATGAAGATTTAAAGGCAGGTCCAGATGTGGGCCTGGTCTTCATAGACTTGTTCTATCCTATTTACATTTTCAACCTTTCATCAAGTTTAGGGGGTATGTCCAGATCGGATCAGTTGAAGCTGATTCACGCTTTCATCTCCAGCAGACTCGGCTACTGTAACGGTCTTATGACTGGACTCCCCCAAAAAAGCATCAAACTGCTGCAGCTCGAGTTTTAACCAGAACAAAGAGATCAGAGCACATCATCCCAGTTCTTAAGTCTTTACATTGGCTCCCAGTCAGCTACAGAATAGAGTTTAAAGTCCTGCTACTGGTCTACAAATCACTGAATGGTTTAGGTCCATAATACATGAACAACATGTTGGTAGATCATAAACCCAGTAGAGCTCTGAGATCTACTGACTTAGGCCAGACAGCTGAGCACAGAATTCAAACTAGACATGGTGAAGCAGCATTTAGCTGTTATGCTGCACACAACTGGAACAAACCACCAGCAGAACTGAAATCAACTGTAAGCACTTTTAAATCCAGGTTAAAACATTTCTCTTTTCATGTGTTTGTGGCTGAAGACGCTTTTAAAAAACCTTATATCTTAATATGAAAACTCTTTTAATATATATACATATTATATCTCTCTCTCTCTCTCTCTTTGGTACTTTCTTTTTTTTCTTGCTTTTAATTGCTTTAATCTTGCTTTTAATTGTATGTTGTTTAATTTAAAGTTTCAGTGTTTTTGTTTGCTGAGTGTGTTTTTATGTAAAGCACATTGAGTTGCCTCCTTGGTATGAAATGCACTATATAAATAAAGCTGCCTTGCCTTGCCTGTATAACCTATCTGCTACTGGTGTTTAGACATTCACGGCATTCAGCATATAGAGAAAGATTGTGATTGATCACTACATAATCACAACATAATCAGATGTTTTTCTTCTTGTGTATTATTACAATATGTGTGTGATGTGTTTGGAATCAAGTAGAAAAATTCCTCTTCTGCCTTTAGACTTGGAGTCATTTTTTCAGTCAGTACTTGAGTGTACAAAATTGCC
>OMNW01034813.1:47340-81312 GCA_900303245.1 Selene dorsalis | reverse complement strand
TGACCTTTAAGGTCGACACTGTCCCAGCAGTGACCTGCAGATCTCACTCTGCTGCTGCTGAGGACATGTCACATAGAACACGAGTGGAATAAGCTTTACACATAATGATTTGCAGTATTTTAATATTATGATTTGCAGCAGAGACAATTCAATTCATTTTGAACAGGAAGCTTACCTCTATATAACATGTTGACTGTATCTGTTAGAAATGTAGCAAGAGCCATTAAAAGCCATTTAAACTTTTACAAAATAAATGTTTCCAGTTATCATGGGTAGAAATCACAGGGGAGGGCGGAGAGACGTGGCCCCCAACCCCACCTGCTTTCTGAGGGTTGTCCCACTCAGTACATCATTATAAATCTATGCAAACTGAAGTACTGTACCTGCCTTCCTCTCTCCACCATCCTGACCAAATATCCAGACTAACATCAGCAGCAGACACTTTGACCTCTGACCAGACACAGTCATTTGTGATGTCAGAGTGACAGATAAAGTCTGAACCAGTCTCTTTGTGTCTGTGTGTGTTTCAGTGCTGGAGATCCTGCAGCTGGTGAAAAAGCGAGACCTGCTCCTGGCCGACTCTCACATCCTGGAGCTGGAGCAGGAGTGTAACGAGTCATCCACCACTGACCGTGGCGGTGTCACGCAGCCGGAGGACAGCTCCAGCCTGAGCGTCAAAGATGGCGGGAGGAGGAAGGCGAAGGATGTGGAGCTGCTGTATGAGGAGCTGCAGAAGGAGCTGTGGGCCGTGGTCCGGGAGTCTCTGAGGTCCTCCACAGCTGGGCCAAACCTGGGCTTGGTGGTTCAGGTGAGGGATGCTGCTGCTGTTGCTGTGATTGCAATGGTGGTCAAAGGTGTCAGTGCATGACCTCACGTATCTGTGTGTGTGCAGGTGCTGGAGCAGGAAGAAAAGGCCGACAAAGATTGGGCCGTCTCAGAGGGAGTTGCTCCTGGGGGCCCGAGGCCTCGTCGGCTGAAGCAGAGGTGGAGGGAGGCGGTGGAGGAGGCAGCAGAAGGCTCTCTGCCTGAGAGAGCAGAGTTCACAGCCGGGGAGCTGGATGGATACCTGAGCCGACTCCGAGCACGTGTGGTGGAGGACTTGGGGGCTGCCAATAGGAATGTGGTCTCCATCTATCCTGAAGAGTTCCAGGCCTTCCAGGTGAGACACATCTGGACACAGAAACAGCTGCTGTCTGTGAACGTCTGTACTCATCAGCTGTTTGATGGGTTCACATCAAACGTTCATGATCCTCAGAGGATGAATCAGGTGACTTTCTAAATTCATCAGACTTTTAACCTTTGATCTGTCAGGTGTACGTGCAGAGTTACCACCAGGCAGTTGCCAGGCAACTGGTGGCCATAACTGACAACCAGATGGAAATCACTGACATCTACTCACTGCTGGACTGGCTGCACAACATATATGACAGGTACACACATTTGAGCATCACCAGTTGAGTGTCTATTACATCTGGAGAACTGAACAGTGCAGATCTAGTTCCTTCAGAGGTTTCTGATTCTCTGAGAAAGGTTCTGTAAATGTGTGTTTCTGTGGACATCATGTTTTTGTGTTTTTTATGTGTGTTCTTTCAGAGATGTTCTGGGGACTGTGTGTATCACAAGTCCTTTCAGCCGTTCTCAGCTCAGTCCTCTGCTGCCGTCAGAGACTGTGGACAGACTGGAGCTGGACTGTCTCAACTCTGTCAGGGTGAGACACACGCACACTTTCACGCACATGGATGCACACACTCTCATGTTTCATGTAGGATTTTAAAGATAGGGTTGGAGATCCTGGAAAAACGGTTCGAGCAGGCTACATTTTGAAAATACCCAAGTCAGAAGTCCAAGCCCCTTTCCTCAGACTTCTCTCCGGAGCCACGGAGGTGATACCTTCACGGAGCGACCCAATGTAATCCCAACGAGAGCCATGCAGCTTTAGACGATACTGGTGCGTGTAGCAGGCCTTCAGTGCGCAGCATCGCTAACTTTCCGCCAGCTTTTTCTCATGGCTCATTCACATTAAAGGAAACGCTTAACATAATAATAAACCATCCACCATCCAGCTTCCACCTTAGAGGTACATTGCCACCTACTTGACTTCAGTGTGGTGCATTGGATTACTGGCGTTGTCTTTTCCACATCGTAACTTGTTTAAGACTCTGATTGCACGTAATTAGTGCGCGAAGAGCGGTGCACACAGAGGAGGGAGGGAGGGACATAGTTGGCAGTTTGATTGACACATCACGATCCAATTGACTTGAACATGGCGTTCAAGATGATTGGATGGTGTTTTTCCAGGATTGTCCGTCCCACAGGTGACTGACTTTTTTCATTTTTGTTTTGATGCCTGGCTCCTTTCTCTACAGGCTAAAGTGACCACAGAGCTGAGTCAGGTCCTGGATGAGGAGGAAAAGAGGTGGCTGGAGACTCTGCACATCGAGGAGTATCAGATCACTCTGGCCAAAACCGTCATACAGGTAACCCCACACACAGACACACACACACAGCCACCCCCTGGTCTGAGGGGGTGAGGTGTATGTCTGACTCCACCCAGCAGCTTCCTGTCTGTTTAAATAAAGGTTATTGAATCAGAGCAATGTGTGTTACATAAGGGTGGATTCCACTGCATCTGTACACTGATTGTTTTCTGATTGTGTCCTTCAACTGCAGCCAAAGTCAACAGTGACCACTTCCTGGTCTCTCTCTTTCTAACACACACACACACACACACACACACACACACTGAGTGCCAGTGGAACCAGCTGCTGTCCTCTAGTGGCCACCACTGATCTGGTTGCATATTTCAATCAAGTGTTGGTCTCATTAGTTTTGTGCAGCTTTGTGGGCATGTTGAGACAGATTATGTACAAATTAAAGTCACCATTAAATATTGTTGTCATATGCAGGAGGTCACTGATTGTATGTCGCTTTTCAGAGGCTGCAGGTGGATTTGGAGCGGTCTGCCTCCATCAACAGGAGTCTGGGCTCTAGAGTGGCTCAGTGCAGCCTCAACGGCCTGGCAGACTTCTTCTACAGGTACACACACACACACACTCTCTCTCTCTCTCTCTCTCTCTCTCTCTCTCTCACACACACACACACAGTGATCATGACTTGTGTTGTCTTTTAGTTTCCAGCGGAAAGTTGAGATGTTCCATGAAAAGGTGCAGAACGGCATGTTTGGAGACAGTGAGGATGGATATGTGTCCAAGACCATTGCCCTGGTCAACTGCTGCCCCCCCTTCAGGTAGAGACAAACACAGACTTGCTCCTGCACCAGAGCCCTCCTCAGTCTGTCAGAGTATTTGCTTCATACAGGCTCCCATACCTTTATCTTATCAGCTGGTTCCTCAGTGGAGGAAATAAAAATATCAGGAGCAAGAAGGTTTTCATCATCGTGTGTGTGTTTGTGTGTGTGTGTATTTAGAGGCTTCGCTCAGCGCTGTGCTCAGTGTGACCCATCAGTCAGTGAGGACTCTCTGCGTCGAGCCAACAAAGCTCTGGATCACATCGTGCAGCAGGGAGTCAGAGTCCTGTCTGAACGTCTATACCTGCACATCAGGGTACACACATGCACACATGGACACACCCGCAGCGACACACACACTGATACAAAGAAAATCATCATGAAGTGTGTGTACATGTCTGTGTGTTTCAGCCCTTCTTTGAGCGGCTGGTGAAGAGGAAGTGGCTCAGCAACACAGAGCCATACGAGCAGATCGAAGCTCTGATCAAAGATTACTTCAAGAAGTATCACAGAATGGACAGCCCTCCATACCAGGTAGGTACACACACACACACACACACCTGAACACAGAGAAACCACAACTGTGAGCAGATGCAGCTTACTCTTTGTGATCATCTCTCTGCTCTCTGCCTCGCCCTCTCTTTCCTTTCTTTCTCTCTCTGTCTGTCTCTGTGACTCCGCCCTCAGCTGCTGGTGGCGGAGGTCCACCGTCGGGTGGTGATGGAGTACCTTCGCTCGGTCATGCGAGGAAGAATCATCTGCACCTCGATGAAGATGAGGAAGAGGATGGCTGGTCGGCTCAGAGATGAAGGCAAACAGATCAAAGTCCTCTTCAAAGACCTGGTCAGTGTTCAAGGTCAAAGGTCATGATGACATTCACCTCCTCAGTCTGTCTGTCCACTTGACTGTCTCTCTCTCTGCCAGGAGTCTCCATCCAGCTGGTTGGACAGCGCTCTGTCTCACATCTCAGAGATTATCCAGCTGGAGGACGTCCCCTCCGTCCAGATGGAGGTGGGAGTTCTGGTCAGAGAGTTTCCAGACATCAGGTACAAACTCGTCCTTTTCCTTCTTCTTCTTACTGTCGTTGTCCGTACATGTGTGTAAAATCAGCATCAGAAAATATTGTGGGATAAACAGTTGCTGTCTCAAGTCCACACAAGTAATGTACAGATGCATCCTTGATAAAATAGGTGAATCGAGAACACTTCCTGATACGTGATCTGTGTTTCAGTAGATGTGGACTTTGAATGGGAACAGCACTGGGCTGAGATACAAGCACAGAGAAGAACACAGATTGAGATATGGCTGAAGTTTAAAGTGTTTAAAGCAGAAATGTCTTATCTCATGCAAGAATAGAACACAGGTGGAGTTCAGGTACAGTTCTGAGATGATGCCTGATACACAGTCACTGTTGTTATGCTCATAAAATGGAGGTAAATTAGCCTGAAGCACAAGAGTACTCTTCAGGCTGTGTTCAAGAGCAGTTCTTGCAGCCAGCAGGACGAGTGTTAATAAATAAACCTGACCTCATTAATCCTGTCTCATGTTACAGCCCCCTTTTTGACTTTAGAGTGGAAATGGAAAGTTAGGTGGCAATTCTGACAGCAATGTGTTCATGAGCTTTATCTGAGCAACAGGGAGCTAACATTACCTTAGCTGAAGCAGTTCTGTTCATTCCTCACTATCTCCTGATCCATGCTCTCTCTGTGTCCAGGAAGAAGCACGTGTCGGCCATTTTGAACATCCGGGGAATGACTCGGCAGGCGGAGCGTCAGGAGATCCTCAACATCGTCAAAGACATCGAGAGTAGCGACGGCAGCGGCTCGGCCCGGCTGTCCCGGGACCGCGCCCTCTTCTCTGAGGTGCCGGTCACCTCTGAGGTTCACTGTCTGAATGTGGGCCTAAGCCGCATCGCCCTTACCGCCTCGTCTTGCTTCACCACGCTGCGACCGCGCCGGCGTAAAACCAGAACACCTGTCCAGGAAAACCCAGATGATGTTCTCTGACAAGCTGGGTGCCAAGATTTTAGATTTTTCGAAGACGGCCCTGATAGCCTGAGGGCGGTTTTATTTCTAATTTAACTCTAGTCATGATTATTATCCACTAAACCAACACTGACTGGATTCTTGCATTGGGCTGCTGCTTCAACAGAATCCTCTCCCTTCACGTTACAGAGAAAACAGCAGGGAATGCATGAAACGATAATGATGAGGGTGATTACAACATAACAGAGAAAACTGAGGACAGAACTGGACTGAACAGGCTCTTCTGACACTCTGTCTATCTCAAGAAGAGAATCAGCTCTTGAAACATTTTCCTTTATTGAAAATGACAAACTGATCTGAAATCAGAAATTAACCTCTGAATCTGGGATTTCTTCTATTCAAATTTGAAATCTGAGGACAGAAAATTATTCATTTGGGTTCAACGTTCACGTGATTTTTTTTTACAGGTGCAGAAAAAGAAGATTTCGGCCTGGTCACAACAAAATTCATTACTGTCCTCACTAAACAGGTGATGCTGAAAGCTTGGTTATAAAGCGACAGCTTGGACTAATGTTATTTGGCCATTTGAGAATGGGGCATATTACTTACTAATGCTGCCTATATAGCCCATTATATAGTGAATTTACCATTTTGTTGTGCTGTCCAGATGTATAGTGACAATACTTATTGTAGTGGACTAATACTGTACACTGTGTCCCAAATCAGGGAGCACATCCTTCAGAAGGATTCTGTCTGCGACGCTGTGGCTCTTTGTAGCCTTCGTAGATCACAACAGGCCGAACTGAAAAGAGATGGTCTAGTCCACAGAGTGCTTACGATGTGTATCACCAGCCTCTGTCACCGAGCATCAAATCATGTAACACACTTTCATTTTAACAGTTCCAGCAAACAACCGTGACACAGCCCCCGAACGGAAGTTGTAAATTTCCATTTGGTGTTACAGTAACATATCACCTGTGACTGGTCTCTGATGTTATTGTTGTACAGTGTAACACTGAACAGGAGTGATTCCATCTACATAAAATGACTGTGTGTGAGGAACTGAGCTGTGGCCAGGCCTTAATGATGTGTACAATTTCTGTAATGTGATTTAAAATCATATTCTTAAGAGATTTGATTTTGTTGCAGTTTTCATGTTGATTGAACACATTTAACAGGATCACAGTTCATGTTTGTATTAAATCATTATGCTCCATTATTTTCAGATTAGATAGTCTTCAGAAAGTTCAGCTGCATGACTGTCTGACATCAGGGCAAACTGCTGGATTCCTGGATTTTGAACTGAAAGGCACTTTATAGAGGATCAATAAAAGGAAAGCTGTTCTCTGTGCTGAGGTGGACTCTGGACTGACGTGCATTCTGGGACAAAGATCACAAGAGGACAGAATTCACAATGAAATTTAGGATTTGTTTTTGGGGACCTTGACGGATCAGGTTTTTCAGAGGAGATGAGTTTCTAATCCCAGGACCTGGAGGTGCTCCATGACAAAACTGGGTGGTTGTTTTATTGTTGCACACATGTTGACATGTATTAATCAAAGGTACTAGACAAAGATCAGAGTCTCTGTCTGCTGATTGTGTATTTAAAGCCGTGATTATAGGGTATAACTCTTTGGTGTGATGAGGTTTGTTATATGAGTGGGATTCAGATATAAACAAAGATATATTATTTCTTTCTGCTGATAGAATAATAGACTTTAACCACAGAGTATCTGGTGTTGATTTCCTTACATTTCACCATGTTATGGTTTTGCATGTTTTAGCTAATGAAACAACTTTCAATTCCTGCTGTTGATTTTAAAAATCATGATTTTTTTAAAGAAAAAAAAATCATCATCTTTGAATTCATTCATCATATTAATTCATTTCAAACTTCACATCCCATAAAAGTCTGCTTTTTTTTTTTTTGAGATACCACTTATTCAAGAATGTTTTGATGTGTGAAGCTCATTTTTCTGCTGAGCTAGCTGCAGCTCAGATAAGAGCTACATATGTCTGTTCTTCATGTCTGTATGACGTATGAATGAATCTTTCTGTACAGAAATCAGCTTTACATCACAATAAAATGCATCAGTTCAGTGTTGTGCTTTGATTTTTCCCCACTGCTTTGATGGGCCAACAGATGAAAGGAGTTACTTGGGTTACTTTTGTGGTTAAGTAGCACTGTTGACATTATCTTCCACAGTGTAAAAACTGGTGATGTCAGGTAGCTTTCACTAAATCATTGTGGCTGCTGATTGGTTAGTTTACCACCTGTTACAGAGGCTCACCACTGGGTGGTGAAAAAGCTCCTGATATCACAAAGAACAGAGTAAGGATAATGAATAAATGTTATGAATAATGTTCTATTATACACCCCTTTGACATTTGCATTTTCACTTATATTCAGTGTGGGACATGACTAAAAAAGAGCCCCGGGGTGAAACTTTTAAGTGCTACACCTATGTAATATGTAAAGGAGATCAGTTAAAGAAAGTTCATAGAAAGAGCTAGTTCATAATCACAATTTGGCAACATTTGATTTGCAGGTGAGTGGCTGAGTCACAGGTCAAATGTCTGTACCTGTCCATGTCTATTGGACTGCATTGAGACCAAGGTCAAGTTTCAGAAGATTATAAAAGATAATCAATGAGAGGGTCTGTTTGTAAGTACTCTACAGTAGTACTCTTCTGCTGAGGGTGGTTTTGTTGATAACAGCAGGTCCAGGTATTTCAGTCATCAATGACTTTACAATATGAGAAGTAATAACTACATCCTCTGAACAGCACTGCTTCCTCAGGGGAGACTGCAGGCTACAGTGAGACAGACCAGGGCTAACTATGTAGCATGGTACTTCAGTAGAAGAACAAGAGATGATAGAGACAAGAGTTATAACACTGGCATTTCTTGATGACTGGAGTTGATTTTGAATCACTTCTTCAGTCATTTATTTCAGACTGGTGTGTAAATAGCTGCTAATGCTAATGTTAGCTGTGAAGCAATATTGAACTTAGAAATAGCGGCTTTAAACGTATAATCTGGCATTGTTCGCTGAACTATTTCCTTTGGCTTGACTCATTGGAATTGCAGTGAAATGAGTCAAAGTGAAAGTTTGATGCGATTTATTGAAGTCGTCCGTCCAGAGTAAAATGTTTCACAAGTGTTAGTGGGAAGCTTCCTCCTACAGAGATTAAAATATCACAGACAGATTTAAATACAATAAAAACAGAATGAGGACACAGTGACCACCCCCCTTCCTCACCCTCCTCAGGTAATATTGAAGTCCCGCCCACTTGATTTTCTGTTCCTGCTATTTTCTGATAATAGTCTCAGACTGTCATGGATTTACATCCAAACTCAACTCCACATCTTAACAACATAAATCAGTGTTTGGTCTTTGGCATTAAACACATGCCTCCTCTTAAAGCACCATGGAAACTGTAGTTAAATTGAGTTTTATGTTAAATGTTGGAGTGCTTGTGTTTCTGAAAAAGTCTGAATAAAACCACTAGAAACAAGTTTCATCTTTTAATAAAGTTTGATCAAAAAATAGTCTGTTTAGATAGTTTTCCTGATAAATCTGTCTGCTTTTGTCAATACATATTATTCTGGCCAAGAATGGAGAGGGGCGGGGCTTCTCTACACCATCATTTACCAAAATCAAATAAAAACGAACAAATGAAACATCAAATAGCACCAACATTAATTTCAGGCTAAATAAATACTCTGATGACATTTACAGTAAAAATATAAAACGGTTGAGTGCAAACATATTTACAAATCACAGAGAGATGATACAGTATCAGAACCAGGATTAGGACCAGGACCAGGACCAGGACTAGTGCTGGAAACTGAAACAGGATCAGATATAGAAGCTAGACTGAAAAATACTTTTTCATAAGTTTCATTTTGTTTACTTGTGTAAACCAGGCCATGTGGTTAATACAGTTCACCATCTGAGACGATCAGACAAATCTTCAAGTGAACTTTATTTAAGATAAGATAGGATAATCCTTTATTGTCCCACAACAGGGAAATTTACAACACATAGAATAAACAAACTTTACAGGATCAATGTGGAGGAAAAACTCTGTTCAGTTTCTGGTTGCAACCCTGTCCTGGTTCTGGTTCTGGTTCTGGTTCAGTGCAGCTCATCATGTTCAGATTGTCACTACTCATCTGTTTAGTGTTAAATGAACTTTGAGTTGAGTCATTTCTGTGTTAGACTGCAGATGTCTCATAGTTTTTTTCACTGAAACTGAAACATGTAAAAAAAAGCTGAGGGGGGAGCTCAAACGTCTGATCTGAAGAAAAGTGGAACAAAAACACATTTCAAGGTTTAATGTCAAATATATTCACAGCTTCTCACACGAGTCTGTCTCTACATGTTCACAAAATACTGACTGACCAGTCTCAAGCAGTCACTGCCTCTCAGCTGGCCAATCGGAATGCATTTTCACTACACTTCTGGCTGGCCGGTGGGCGGGGCTGGAGGCGGGGCTAAATTTCACTTGGGTGTTCGTCGATGTCCTCTGATGAGAACGTCACTCCAACGCACCAACCAATCAGCTGTCACAACCTTGCATGTGACTTTGTCGTGCTGCCGTAGTGTGAATACCTCGTAACTTTTGGTTAACATTTTGGTGATACAAGGTTTTCACCTGACAACAGTGACTAATAAATACGACTTGGAGCAAATGAAAAGTGTTTTTGATAAATTCATCACAACATCACATCAGGGTTCAAACTGGGGTTGAACGATACAAGTCAAAGTAACTACGAGTTTCTACTAAGATGGAGGATTAAAAGACATTGTCAAGAAAAGTGCTGTATAAATAAAGTTTATTATTATAAGTTGATTGGGTGACTGCTGGTTCAGTGCTGCTGTTGGCTGCAGGTCTCAAAACACTTTCTCTGATCTTACATGTAGTTGAAGAACAGGACGGGGCCAAAAGAACTTTTCAACTTTTACGTTTGGACAAAATCCTAAATAAATAATATTTTGTGCAGAGAACATGTGTGTGTGTATTAAACAGGTTGGCGTAAATACAGATTACAACTGAATGAATATCAGCTCCTCAACAACCCAAATGTTTTCTGAGTCTTTACAACATCAACAAAGTTCTCTATAAGATTACTGATGATCCATCATTAGGGTTCCTTTGACTAGTTCAACCACAAATACTGACAAACAAATCACTGGTTTTTGTTTGTGTAAGAAATATTTCTGACTTTGGTGCCTCCTACTAGAGAGAGGCAACACTGAGGAAACCAGCATGTACACTGCACTCGATAAAAATATTAACATCGTCATACGTAGCTGGACACAAGCAGGTAAAAAACAGTCTGATCATGTTGTCAGGTCAGATGTCTACCTGCTGGGTCCCACATCTGCTGCATGAGTGGGAGACATGGTTAGTTATACTGAAGGTCTCCCTGTACTTGTTTCTACATGTTAATCTGTTTATTCCTGCAAAACGATTTTATCCAGAGGAAACTTGGAAAAAAATTGTTAAGATCTATGAACCTATTTATTGATGAGTCTTTGACATCCAGGTGAGATCAAACATCATGAAGCCTAAAATTAAACAGTGACATCAGACAACCTCAGTTCAAACATCTGTGACTTTTGGTTATAAAAAATTAATCAGTTTGATCGTTTGTACTGCTCTGAGTTCAGATGAACAGGATCGATTGATTGATCGGTTGATTGAATGATTGATTGGCAGCGTTACCTTTAACATGACAGTCTCTCAGTAACAGAGACAAATTAACAAGTCTCGTCTTGTGCGTGCCCTCGGAAGAGGACGAGCTCCTCCCTCCTGCAGGAGGAAGTGAGGTGTCTCTTCACTCCCTCCTGCAGGAGGAGGTGGTGTTCCTCCTACTCACTTCCTCATGCAGACGTTGCACCTCCCAATGTTCCCCCTCTGCTGCGAGGCCTCGGTCAGTGTGGTGGAGGGCTTGTTGGAAGAGGAGGTGCTTGTATCTACTCTCGTCAACCAGAAGCTGTAGATGTTGGCAAAGTAGTGGCAGGTTCCTCGAGGCCCCTGGCACTCCACAAAGGGCTGGGCCCTGAAGTCTGTCAGACAGCTACCTGATGATGTCAGAGACTGACCACCGCCCTCATCACCTGCGCCTGTATGCTGTAACACAGACAGGATATGACATCATCAGCATCAGGTGAGGAACAAGCCTCCCTTAAGTTTAGCTTGTTGCAGTAGCGGTGATATTTACATATTTAATGTTTGCATATATAGTGTTAGCAGTAGGTGTACCATAGTCTTGATAGTGTTAGCTGTAGCAGGAATTCAGTGGTACTAGAGGTTGCAGTTATTTCAGTAGTAGGAGTATTATTTGCTCTAGTGGAACAGAATGAACAGCATGAGCAGTAGTATTAGAAGTAGCAGTAGCAGCAGCACCATTAACAGCCATTTCAGGGGTGCAGTTACAATATTTGCTGTAGTATCGATAGTAACAGTGTTAGTATAGTAATGATGGTATTAGCAGTGATAATACCATCTCCACCTTCTCTGCATTAACAGTAAAGTTATTAGTATGATAAGCAGCAGTAGTAGTATTGCAGTCAGTTGCACTCTCAGTACTGCAGTACCCACCATGAGGAAGGAGTATCCGGTCCACAGGCTTATCCACTTGGGGGGGCACTCCGGTTGGTTGGCAGTCTGGCTGTGCAGTGCAACAGGTGCAGAGGGAGCTTCACACACCACACAGCGACTGATGTGATCTTCAATGGAAGGTCCGCCCACAGGTATGCTGGGTACGGCCGCAGTTGTTGACAGCCAATAGGATTTATCGTTACGACTGGCATAAGAGCAGGCTCCCATGTTACAGGAGGAGAATGGCATTGTGGAAAAGACTCGCATACACGACCCCGCCTGACCTAGAGACAGCATCACAACATATATTAATCAAATGCGATTACAAAGAGACTCATTAACAAATATTTGCTGAATAGCTGAATTTACCAAAACAATGATCTTTGAAACAGCTCTAATGAAGCAATGTGTTACTGTGGATGTGTGAGATTGTTCAGGGGACAACAGGAACACTTTGAGAAAGTCCTGAACTGACTAACATGTCCTCTTTAGAAGACTCAACACAGCACCTGGTGTGGATGAGTATAAACCTCAGCTCTGGACATTGTGTAACTGTCCTGGTTGACTCTTCAGCATCTTGAGGCTGTTTAGGTACAATTCCTGTGGCCTGCTGGACCACAAAAAGAGAACCAGAAGGTGGGATCCAGCTATCAGGGTACCACACTGCTTAGCCTCTTTGGAAAGACTGTGTGAGGTGGCTGAAAACAGACTCAGGACCAGATTTCTACTCAGAGTCAGAGAGATCCTGGGGAATCTTCAGAGTTTGCCCATCAAGTCTACACATGATTGGTGGATCTGGAGCAGATTTATAACCATTATAACCATTCTTCAATGTTTCTTGGAGGTTGTACTTTGATATGATCGTGGGATCAAATGAACTTATTCTGCACTTTCAACATACTATTACAAATTTTAGTTGAACAGTATCAGAACCTGACTTTATGTTTTTATGAATTTATGTGTGTATACCTACCCAGGTCCTGAGTGTGAGCCTTCTCCTGACCCTCCAGGTACAGCAGACTGTATCCGTCCCACAGAGCCCTCATATTTGATGGACAGGTGGGAATGTTCTTTGATTGGCTGTGCCTCACCAACAGGAAGCCTGAGTTCAAGCTCACACATCCTCCAGGACAACCACGATCACCAATTGGACCAGGATCACCTGAGACAAAGACCACAACCGGAATTTACACCAACAACACAAATCCACAGATGTTACACAACTGTTTAATATGAATTATTGAATAGATACTACTCTGTGATTTGTGGCCTGCAGGCTGAGGCTTTTTAAATATGTGGTCTGAAAGGCTTGTTTATTTCCGGAACTGGATTTATGTACCTTGTGGCTGCTGATACTCATTTCTCTGTGAGACGTAATGTTTTTTTTTTTCATCATGTGAAATGAAAATAGAAAGAGAAAAAGTTTAATTCTGAGTCCTGCTCATGACTAGATTCATCTCCCGAGGGGTCCTGGGGCAAGAAATCTGTTGTTGGGTCTCTATAGTACATAGCAGTTTCATTAATTTATAAACCAGTGCTCAAGAAGTGAAATAATTAAATCATGAGTCCACTGACAGAAAATTAGTGGGGAAAAAAAATAAAATCATCAATATCTAAATCTACGAATTATTTTAACTTGTACACTTTAATGAAAACGCCCCTTGTTTTATGCTTGTTTTTTATTATGGGACTGGCCCCACTGCTGCGGTCCAGTTAAAACCAATGTTGGTTGCACCCTTATAGCTAAAATCCTTATCGCTATTTCCACAAGGCTCAATGTGCAAGGGAACACAGGTGGTTTCTCTGGGTTTCAGCACCATGTGCATGTCCTGTTGATATCTTTGGTCCTGATTGTTAAATAAAGTTAACTAAAGACAAGTGTATGAGACTGCTTATACCAGTCTCATACACTTCTCTTTATTTAACTTTGTCATGTTTTCCCAGACAAATATAACAAAGAAGCTCTTCTTTCTGTCAGGAGGTCACTATCATGTTTTATACTTCTGTATACACGAACCAATTGTGTAGAAATTCTGAGGAGAGGACCTGAGGCACTTGGGGGTCTGTCTGAGGCCCCTGGACAGTTTTCTACTTTGTCAGGTTAGTAATCCATCCTTGTTCATATTTCAGTAATAAAACCATGATGCACCATGGACTGTCATTCTGGTTGGCTACTGACAGCACAGGATTTTGTATCAGCATCGGAATAAAGAGAGCTGAGAGAGTCTCTGTCAATGCTGCCTGAGTTTACCTCCAGTTTGAACTTTGATCAGCGCAGTGTTTTTATTGTGAGACAATTCAGTTTGTTAAGCTGTCCACATGAAGCCGTGCAAAATAATGATAAAGGCTCTTTCCCAATGCCCAAAAGTCCTTAATCAAGGACACTTTTGTAGTTGAGTGTGTGGTCTTTGGGTAGGCAAAGCATCCCAAACTGCATTCTGCATCAACCAACCGGGATTGTGGAGAATTTGAGCCTGGAGATTCCACCTTAAGTCATAAGTTTTCACAATGTCATTTTGTTAAGATGTTACAGAAATGTGAGGAGACCTGTGCTGGAAAATATGGTCTTAGGGACAACAGTCTTCCTTAAGTAAATTACCACTGACCTGGGTAAATATTGTGAAAAGTCTAAGTATGCAACTCTGAACTAAAGTAAATTAACAAATAAAAGCTTATGATTAGCTGTTCACAATCAAAATTAGCACAGACAAATGGGTGTCTTACCAATGGCTCCATCTGCTCCTTCTTCCCCTGGTAGGCCTGGCAGTCCTCGGTTTCCATCTCGACCAGGGGGTCCAACAAAGCCTATTGGTCCCTCAGACCCAGGATCCCCCCTCATACCTTGGACACACCAACCATTTTAATAATCACCTGATGTCAGTGGTGTCACGTGCTGAATCAGCCTGAGCTGATACTGTTTTTGATACTGGCCCACTTCATGTTGCTCACCTTTGATTCCAGTCAGGCCAATTTCTCCCTGGAGGCCAGCCTCTCCATCTCTGCCTGGAAGGCCAGGTGGACCTGGTGGGCCAGGTTCTGGGGGAGGGTAGGTGGGGCAGGGGGAAACTCTGCCTCTCTCTCCCTTTGGTCCCTCTGGTCCTACAAATCCTTTTGGTCCTGGAGGCCCTCTCTGGCCGGTACAACCTCTAGGGCCCTTACTACCAGGTAATCCCATCAGACCTTGTGACCCCTTAATACCTGATCTCGCACACACAAACACACACAAACACACACACAAATATACAGTACACATGTACACACAATTAGAGGTGGAAGCCACTCACACTCTTGCCCAGTGTTATTATAGTATGACCTATCTCTCTGACTGAAGGTCTGCCAGGTGTTTCAGATACATGGAGAGGGTCTGACCTTTGAGGCCACTCTCTCCAGGGTTGCCTGGTAGTCCTGCGGGCCCTGGAGATCCCTTCGGGCCAATCTGACCCCGGCATCCCGAGTCCCCATTGTCCCCATCATCCCCAGGTACTGGGGGGTTTGGACCTGGATCCCCCATGACACCAGCATATCCTAATACAGAAACACACGTAAGAAGTCATATGGCGTGATCTCTTTAAGTTTATTATCCCTAAATTTCAACTTCTGACCTGGCTCTCCATCTGGTCCAGAACAACCGGTATCTCCACGAGGGCCTGGGACAGGTTTTTGACAGTCAGGGCCAGGTTTACCTGGAGGTCCAAAACTACCTGGAGGTCCTGTAACAGCACAAGAAGGCACATTACTGACAGAGTCAGAGTGGAGGCTTGGAGATGGATCCCTGATATTGACAAAGGTATCACAGACCTTTGGGTCCTGGGGGACCATTGGGTCCTGGTTGTCCAGGCTGAGATGGACCTGAGGGGCCAGGAGGACCTGGAGGACCCTTATCCCCTGGAAGACCTTGGAGACCTGGAGGACCCTGCACACCCAGACCTAAAAATAAAAAGAGACCAGCATGGAAGGTAATCTTTTTTTTTTCTTTGTGAGTCCTAAAGAATGTTAAATACTAGAGCTTCATAAAAAAAAAAAAATATGTCTCTGACTTAGTTCATCCTATTTCATTTAAAAATGTAATCTTGCTAAAGAGGCAATTTTTAAACAATATATTCATAATCTGAGCATTTTTTTTCTTTGCCTATGTCTCTGTTTTAAAATCACTAGGGTCAAGGGAAAGATAGCCAGAAACCATCACTATTGTATTCAGTTACATTTGAAAATTATGCAATGCAACTTGCATATGAAGTTTTACACAACAAACATTAACCTGAACCTGACCCACATAATTTGTTTTTGTCGTCAGGTTGCTGAACTCTACCATGGTCACAAGACATCAGGTGGCTGTGTATGTGTGGACATAGCTGTGACAATAGATTTTACCTCTAGTCCCCATGTCCCCTTTCACTCCTTTCAGTCCATCCAGTCCATGAAGTCCCAGTGGTCCAGGGGGACCTGATGGAAAAAAAATGTAAACAGGAATCTAAACCCTGTAATTTTTTAGTAAAAATAGGTTGTATCTAGTTGAATAAGTATGAATATATATTAAGATATATAATAAATCAAAGCATATTTGGTGTCAGTCCTGCTGTTTAGAAACTTCCTGATTCAGGATTCACTTTCTGTCATTCGTTGTCATTTTTGTTTTTCTCTCTGTGACTCAGAGAGCTGACCAGAGGATGTCATGTGATTCTCAAGCTCTTTGCTAACTCAGGTTAGCTACTAGTTTCCCATGTTGGCTAAACCTCATGTCAGATCAGTCCAGACAATGACATCTTATCACCTTTGCATTTACACCTGGTTTCAACCAGTGTTACTAGGCTAACACTGGTAACAAGGCTAGCAAATCTGTTTAACAATCCAAATCATTTTACATCCCTTAGTCTTTTGAAGTTAAATTTTTAGTCAGAACTTAAGCTCTTTTTTGTCACCTTCCATGTGAACAGCTAAAGTCAACACAGAGTGTTTTCTTGTTCTTTGTCATATGACCCTGACAGTAATGGGGTCCCTTGATCCAGACCAGAAACCTGGAGACAGCCCTTCGCCACTGATTAATAGATTATCTAAACCTCTCTATAAACAAAATCTACCATGGACCCATGACAGCAGGTCTTGATTGAGGTTCTGACCTTGGAGTCCTATGCAGCCCTGTGGTCCCGGAGGACCATCAGCACCTGCTTCACCAGGAAGACCTGGACAACCTGGACGACCTCCAGGACCTGAGGGACCGATCACACCTGAAATAAGCCAGATAGAGAGAGAAGACAGATGGAGGATCAGCAGCATGTTGAAAACATGATTAAAAACCTAATTTGTCTGAAACAATATGACATGATGACAGCGACGTGAAATACAGTCTGGTCTACCTCCCATTTTGCTCCAAGACGGACTAAACAGATCCTGTTCTTTACTGGTTTTGT
This sequence comes from Selene dorsalis, assembly GCA_900303245.1. Classification (NCBI taxonomy): domain Eukaryota; kingdom Metazoa; phylum Chordata; class Actinopteri; order Carangiformes; family Carangidae; genus Selene; species Selene dorsalis. The sequence continues at coordinate 64,058 of OMNW01034813.1, read as the reverse complement.
TTAAGTAGGTCTCACAACTCAACTCATGTTACAGAGTGAACGTAAAATAATGATGAGGTCCAGGAGAATCTGTCTACCTGGTGGACCTGGTACTCCATGCTGGCCTGGATCTCCTTTGCATCCTTTCTGTCCTGGAGCCCCAGGGAAACCAGGTCCTCCAGGATCACCTTGAGGTCCAGGAGGACCTGAATGAGAGAAACATTACAAAAAGTGCCCTGATAGTTGAAGCACTGATTTCATGTTTTGTCATTATCTTCATTACAAATCATGTTGTTCTGAATTATATGAGATCACCTGGGGGTCCGGGGTTTCCAGGAGCCCCCTTGTTTCCAGGTGGACCAGGAGAACCAATAGAGTCTCCTTTATCACCTGAAAAAAAAACAGACTTGATACAGGAAGCTGCCGGAATTAAATCTCTTTTATTTCATGTGTGAAAGGCGTCAAACATTCTGCTGAGTCATGGTGGGCAGTACCTTTCTGTCCTGTACACCCTTGGCGACCAGGCTCTCCATTTTTCCCCGGACATCCTGGGTCACCCTGAAACAACAAACAAACTCAATCAATAATCTGAAAATTTAATATTTTCAAAATACAAAAGTTCTAGTCACATTCTCAGAAATCATTTCATTACTATATCTGATCTATGAACACTATTTTAAGCTTACCTGATCTCCAGTTGGTCCAGGGAAGCCAATGAGTCCTGGAGGTCCTTGACGTCCAGGTGGTCCTGGGGGTCCCACCATACCACAGGCACCTGGGAGCCCAGGGGGTCCTACATTGCCTGGGGGTCCACTGCTGCCTGGACACCCTGGCTTACCTGGAGCACCTCGCTCACCCTTATTTCCTGTAGAAAAGAGGTGTTTGATGTTGAAAACTTCTGTGGATCTTCATCAACAACATATATGTTGTAGAACTGGTGTGTCCTGTCTCCAGCACTTCGCCACACTAAAAAACCTCTCACCTTCTCCTGCCAGTTTGTCTTTTACATCCAAACTATCACAGTTCAAAATTAAAGGACAAACCAATACTCAGTACTAGACTGGACTGAACTTGGCTTTCTTGGACTTGGTCTGACTTCACTTAAAGCAATTCTTACCTTTCTGGGAATTTTACACTTTTCTTTGTTTAAGTTAAAATTCTATTAATAATCACACTAAAATGTAAGAGAAATCCACCAGGGATAAAAACTCATCATTATTCAATCCTCATATGGTTCTGAGAAAAGTCTGACCAATCATATCATTCGGTCCAAATGATACGATTGGACGAGCATCCTGAACGTACCTACATAACAGCTTGCGCACTCCTCTCTAACCCGACAAGGAGGAACGCTTTTTAAAAAAACTTTGACACCAATGACTCAGAGCAGTGGCAGGACACAGAGAGCAGAGAAGATTACAGAGCACAAGTCATCACACATAAGAAAGAAGGCTTTTGGAAATAAACAGTTTTTTAAAACAGACCGACAAATGCGGCATGCGCAGCCCAGAGTGATATTTAAACACAGGAAGTCACATGTGTACAGCTGTACCGATGTTATATTGTGTTTGAGCATGGGGCACCAGTCCACTCTCTGGTGTGTTTACTGTCCATTCAGATAATATTTCATGGTGGCAGCAGTAATGAAACATTCATGAATGCCAGATATAAGCCTCCATATGCCCGACGGGAGCTGTGATAAAGAGCATCCAGTTGCTAATGTTTACTGTAGGCTCTGTGATATAATGGTCCAGACCCAGTTGAAGTCCGGACCCGACGCGGCTCAACTTGGTCGGCTCGCGAGAGTTTAAGTCCAGATCAACACGGTCCAGATTTATTTTCACCCCGAACCAGCGCATCTGGTCACGTTGGTCCAGCTGGCCTGGCTCCTTGAGAACTGAACTGTGTAATATTCTCTCCCCCTGCGTTTCCAGTACCAGTAACCTCTGAATCAGAGTCAGCATCAGAAACGACTTGTGGCGTGTGGAGGTGAGGCAGGAGGAAGAGGTGGGTGGGACTTTGGAGGGAGGTGGAGTTGTTGATGTTCAAATTTTTGTCCTGTGGTGTGTGAAATGCCGGAAAGGTAAGAGTAGCTTTAAATGAGCTTTACTTCACTCACAGGAATTGATTCCATTTGTTTCAACTTAACTCGATCATTTGTACTTATTCAACTACATACAACCTGACTTATCTCTGCCTTATCTGACTCGACTCATCTTCACCTCTGTGATTAGCTTCTGAATAGTGGCTTTGAAGGTCAGACTAGGCCTTTCTGCCATCACCAACTTGCTCACACCTGACTGGGCAATGGGAATGTGTGGTACTGAGATGTCGGTATTTCAGAGGGGATTACTGCCATGTCTCTTCAGCCACATTGTGTTAAGCATTTCAGTTGTGATCTTAATATGATAAGATGAAGTATGATTTTTGTTTTTTTCAATTGTTCAATAATTATTGACAGGAATCAGGTCAAATAAAAAAAAACCCTCAAATTAAAGGCTTGTGGCTGTTTCCTTCATCAGCAAGCCAAGTTGAATAAAAAATGTCATTACTTTATTTCATCCTTATACACGTTTGAGTTAAAGTGTGGATGAATTCGGGAGTTATGGGCAGTCACAGTGTGTATCCATGTAATGTAATCCTTGCCATGACATCACTGTGACCTTGAACTTTGTCCACCAAAACCTAATCAGTTCATCTTAGAGTACAATAAATATCATCAAGGCATTACTAAGATGTCATGTTTGACTTTTACCTGTTTAAAGAGAAGTACCATTTTTGTCCAGTCTGACAGTCTGAGAGAGTGTCGGGTCTGTTACCCTGCATCGGTGCAGATGTTGTGCGTTGGAGACTTAAGCTAATTCCACTTCAGGGTCATTGGTTTGGAACCAAACTTAAAGGGAAAATTGCACATAGGGTTGTGGGAGGTAGCAGGTGGAGGCGTAGTCAGTGTCAGGAACATGAGCAATGTGCTGCTGTGCATGGGCCAACCAGAAAATAAAAACTGTTTTAGACACTTTTAAAAGATGCCTTATGTACAATATGTTCAGTATGTTATCTTCCTGTCAAAACACCACATTCCTTTGATACTATATTTTTGTCAATCTGTGCGCACTATATTCAACAGCAGCTGCAGGTCATCTGGATGAATCAAAGAACTGCACTGCACTTTGTTTTGACAGGTTTCGGAGTAATGATATGGCTCTAACCTCGTGGCCCAAGGAAGCCATTGACGCCGGGAGGTCCTGGTTTTCCTTGGCTTCCTTTGATGGGGACACTCGTACTTTCTCCTTCAGGCCCCTGAGGCCCTTGACATCCTGCAGGGGAAACATGAGAGAGTGTTTAACACAGTTGGAGTGAGATCTGTGTCACAGTGAATAAAATGCTAATTTGTTTATTGACATAAGACAGATGATGGTGATAACAACACTACTATAGCAGGGATGACTGCACGGAAGCAGGGGTTACAGTACTACAGCAATGATAACAGTACTATAGCAGAACTGCAGGACCTTTCTCTCCTTTTGGCCCTTCACATCCTGGACCTCCATCTCGTCCATTGGGCCCTCTCTCCCCTTTAATCCCTGGAGCACCAGGGGTTCCCGTCCGTCCTGGAGCTCCTGGCTCTCCCTGCATGCCTTGGGGCCCCATCAAACCTGAAACAAAGACTCTTTCAGAGAATCTGTATCATGACAATACATTTAAACACTGGTGTGTTGATGCAAGGAGCTCACCTTTCTGTCCATTATACCCAGGCAGTCCAGGGTTTCCAATGGGGCCAAGAGGGCCCTGGAGCCCAGGGTATCCTGGGGCACCAGGAGAACCCGGTTTCCCCACAGGGCCTTGAGGGCCAGCACCTGGGGGACCTGGCACTCCAACCTGACCTTTCTGCCCCTGACAACCTAAAATGAAACATTATGTCATCATAGATTAAAATGCGATTCTGCAACTTTCTTTAATATTTTTCTTAAGAATTACATGTTACTATAACCAGTAACTGTTCTTAAAAATGTAATGTAACATTACGTGAAGTGGAGTAGTTACGAATTTACCTGGGAGACCAATGGGTCCCTGAGGGCCACTGGGGCCCATGGAACCAGGTTTTCCTTTGTCACAGCCATCCGGTGAGGGGCCTAGGGGACCAGGGGGACCTGGTGCTCCATCCTGCCCTCTCTGGCCCTTGGCTCCAGGGCGCCCTGTCAAACCCGGGATTCCTGGACACACACAGAAAACATGTGAGGTTGTATCACAGCAGAGCAGAGGAGAAGCCGCAGGAATGAATGTGGGTCATATTAGATCAGATCATCATACTGAAACCACTTATGTCAGTCGACCTCTTACTTCTTCCTTTTAGTTGTATATTTTACCTTGATCTTTTTTTAACCTAATCCGTCATTATTTGTTTGACATGTTTTCAAGATGGCTAACAGGTTGTACCTGGACAACTGTACAGGTGTGTGAGGGAGTAACACCCAGGGCTCAAGTTTCCCAGCCCGGAGCAAGGTGGCGAACCCCACGCAGTTCTAGTTTTGTGCGCGGTCAGTTTGGCAGTTTGGCAGACTAATGTGCGCCGAGATGGGTGTGGCTGCGAAGCAGGGGGAGGTGTTGACAGATTCATCTTACAAGTCATTTATCTAACCATCACAAGCTGTTTAATTAAGGTAAATATGTAGCATAGTTAAGGTAAAAATCCTGCATAGCTCCTTTTTAATTTTATTCATTTAACTTCCTATTTATTTATATATATATTATATATATTTCTGTACTGTTATCCTAATTATTATTATTATTATTTTATCTTCACTTTAGTTTAATTTTCTCATATCTTATATTTTATTTGATCATTTTATCTGTATCACTCTATCCTTTTCTTTGCTTTTTCTGATGGATTGATCACTCTACATGACAGGTCTATTCATTCACCTTGAAGTCCGTCTATGCCAGGGGGACCAGGTACTCCTTTAGGTCCCGGAGAGCCCAATGATCCTGGAAAGCCGATAGGTCCTGAGGGTCCAACATCAGAGTCCCCTGATGGGCCCTTGAGCCCAGGAAAGCCAGGAATCCCTGGAGAGCCTGGACATCACAAAGTTAGAGAGCTGGTGAGTCAGTGTCTGTTGTACATTCTTATGTATGTATTATGTATAGGAACAACTTCTGTTACACATGATCTTCATCCAAATGTTCACATACAAGAAACTAAAGCTACGTAATCAGTGAATTATGAGCCTTTAATGTGTGGTGCATTTGCAATTGGGGCATGTCCATGCACTAACCCTTATCCCACCTCTTTTTAAGATAGGGGTCATAGGGGAGGGCAAAATGTTTGTTTTGTCCTAATTTGTGCCTCTTTGCATCAAAGACGATCCATAAAGTTATTTGTGGATATGTTGATGGAGATGTTGAGTTCACTCATCTACATCCCTGTATGCAAAGATCAGCTGACTATACAGGCATGCTTCAGGACCATCTTTCTGTTTCACTTTCAGAATGGAAGCATAAACAGATTTTTGCCTCCATTTCCCTCTGACTTATTTCTGTGTTTGCAGAAACACTGTGTTCCTGTTTACAGAGCGGGTCCATTTGACAAGTTAAAGTCTCACCCATTAGAGCATCAGCTAGGAGTACACCTGAGTGTTAATGATTCAACCAACATAGAACTTACAGTTATGATAATGGTACACAAAGTAGACCTAATCTCTCTATCTGATGCACTTTGGAGTAGCATTTACATTTAGTATGGAGCAGGTGTAAATCGGCAGGCTCAGGTTTACATCCCTGATTATCCAGAGTCACAGAAAATATTAAACATTTGTACCAACTTTGATGAAATTCCTTACAGGAGGAGACACCATGTTCTCAAGGTCATGTTTTGTGAGGTCACCATGACCTTTATTTGACCTTTGACCTTGAACCACCAATAATCAACTTTACCACAACTGAAGAAATTCCTTCAAGACGCTTCAGAGATATTATTTTCACTGACCTAAGGGCGCTCTCTCTTGGAGGCAGTAGTTCTATACACCCAAACCAGATGTGAGATGTGTTGTAATTTAGATGTGTGCTTTTAATGGAGAAAATGTTTTGTGATTAATTTGCTTGATTATTTAATCTCCATAGTTTAAACATGTTCATATATAGGAGTTGTGATATTTGGTTCCTCTCACAGTTGTCTCCTGTGGGATTTAATACAAGTAATGGTAAATCTTGAGATCACCACAAACTATTTACTCCAGAACTCGTTGGAGACTGGATCCAGTGGTCTGAGTATGACTATTGTTTACTGGTCAGGCAGGTGAATTGAAGCAATGGTAAAATAAAAAAGACTCTGACTGAACTGAACTTGCAGTTGTGGCTGAGTCTCTGGTTCACAGAAATTATCCCAAAATCTATTGCAGTAAGACTCAGGTGTACAACAACCACTGTCAGCAGATGCTGTCAGTTACTGTACCTGGATCTCCTCCATAACTGAAGCCCTCAGGTCCTTCTTCTCCAGTGTCTCCAACAATCCCTGAAGGGCCTACAGGAGGTGACATATGTAAAGATAATGTTATAGACAACATACAGACATCAGGAGGTGTGACCAGTATGACAGGTGTGCTCTGTTACCTTGTCGTCCAGGTAGTCCAGGAAGTCCAGACTCTCCTTTGTCTCCTTTAATTCCATCAGGTCCAGTGATCCCACGAAAACCTAGAGGACCAGGGAGTCCTGGGAAACCTAGAGAAACAAACAGGTGAACAGGAAGTCAGACACACAGGTGGTCAGACAGGCGAACAGACTGACAGATGTTACGGGTGGTATTACCTGCATTCCCAGTGTCTCCCTTCTCTCCTGGGGGGCCCGGGTTTCTGGGTACACAGGGCAGAGTGTCACCTGTAGGGTTAGGACGAGCACAGATCCAACATGAAGTGGGAGAGGTCAATAAGTAAAATATGTTTTCACAGATTTTACAGTATTCATTTAACAATAACTTCAGATTGATTCTAACCAGGGGCTCCTTTCAGTCCAGGGGGACCCAGGGGTCCTGACAGTCCCGGCTCCCCAGGGGGCCCACGCTGTCCTATTGCTCCAACTACATTTGCTCCTGGAGAGCCTGGAGGTCCTGATGACCCCTTTGGCCCTAAAAATCCTGGGAAACCTGTGTCTCCAGGAAAGCCGCCAAAACTGTCACCCTAGACAGAAACAGAAATCAGACAACCAGCACCAGGAACATGACTCGGCCAGAGGCACAGCCAGCTGTGCTGTAGCATCCCCAATAGGCTGCAGAGTTCATGAAAGCAAGAGTAAATGAGCCACATATATCCATCCCTGACTTTCCGTGATGCTGAAGAAAACCCGATGGTTCTACTGTAGCCCTGCAGTTAGATGGAACGTCTCTTTTCTATGACTTCCAAAGCATGACTTCAAAAAACTATTTCAAAATGTTTTAAAATGAAGTGATCTCCAAAAACATTTAAAAAAAACAACCTGCAAACTGCAAAATACTACACACACACACTACTACCTCAGTGTGTGTTAGAAGACTACATCTACGGTAAAACCTGGTGTTGGAGCCAAAACTATATTTTGACTATTTGTTAAAAATATATAGTTACTTATTAGAATGATGAGGTTATTTATTAGTAATTTATGTTGTGACATGGCATTTTTTGGAAGGTCGCATTTCAGACAGCTGATCAGCACATCATTGATTTGCAAATCAGGTGCGTGAGTGTTAAGACGTGGGGGGTTGGGCGAGTCACTCTCTCTTTTGTTTTGGTTATTTTTTCACCGCTTGTATTACAAAACGTGAGTTCATTTTTTGTTGGTTGGCCTTTTAATTTGACGTGGCTGACCTGCCATGGTCAGAGCAATCAACTTGTTTTGTCAAGTAAAAAAAAACAAATACATAACGGACAATAAATGCAACAAAAGATAATGCAAACCAGTAGGAACATAAGCCACTGGAAAGGTGCACTTTTACCTGGTGCATCAAACTGGATAATGCTGGTTAGCAACACAAAGAGTTAAAAGGAGTTGAGAGACTGATATTGTATTGACAGGTGGTCTCTCCCATCAATACTGTTGATCGGGTCGGATGTGGGTCAACAACATTTTAAACATTTTTAAGTCGACGATGCACTGGAAAAAGTTGTGAACCACTGATCTTCGGTGCTCTGTCTCTGGACCAGTGCGTTGGGAGCATCTGACTCACCTGAGGACCAGGGTTTCCAGGGATACCTGAAGGTCCATCACGTCCTCTTCTCCCTGTGAATCCTTGTCTGCCCATATCGCCGTTCTGGCCCCTGTTTCCCTTCTCACCTGGAGACAAACATCCAACCAGAGCCACTGATACAAATAGAATGACATGACAGTGCTGTACTGGTGTTGTTCCAGGAGGAGTGAAACAGGGTGCACACAGGTGATAAACTCACCTCTAATATCCATCACAGTGAAATCTCCCTTCTGACCCTTTAACCCTTTGACACCTGGAAATCCACCCAGGCCCTGCAAACAATAAAAACAAATAAAACAAACAACTCTGGGTGACTGGTACGAGATCTGACTCAGTGGTTTTGTAACTCACCGGTTTTCCACTATCTCCAGTATTGCCAGGTAAACCTTTCTCTCCTCTAGGCCCTGGGGCCCCTGGGACTCCTGGAAGCCCTGGCCTTCCCGTGTCACCAACAGGGCCAGGAGACCCAATTAGTATTATAGGAGGGCCACAATTGCAGTTTCCATTAGAGCCTAAACACAAAGGTAGATTTGAAAACAGAGAGCTAAAGTCAGGTTGTGGAGTTTCTCTGAGCAACATCCTGGACCCTCAGATCTTTCCACTAAACCTCACAGCCAGGAGGAAAACTGAAGGTGTTTTTTCTCCACAAAACAGTGCAACCTACAGATTCGTCTCTGTGGTCATAGAGAATGAAAGACCTGCTAACAGCTAGCTTTTGCCAACAGTGGGCAAGAGTTTAATTGGCATTCACACCCAGGTCGAATGACTTTGCTGTATACACAAGTGCTTATTGGCTCCCATCAGCATTAGTGTAAACACAACACCCAGGTGAACACAGTAATTTTCACCCCTTCTCCTGTCACACTTGGCTGATTTTTGCTAGGAAGAAACTAAACCTATTCATAGCTTTACTTTTGAAGCATCCCTCAATAGACAGTAATCAAGAATCAATCAGTCCAGACAATGACCTTTAAATCCTGAGTATCCCTTTGACCCTGGGGGTCCTTGTTGACCTGGATCTCCAGATTCTCCTGGGGCCCCAGGAAGACAGTAATAACCTGAGGAGAGAAAAAGTAGTCAGTAAGGCAACATAGTTAAGTGATCTGTGCTCATTAAGATAATTAATATGATATACCTTTAGATAATGACATCATGTGTGTCTGAAACTAAAGAAGAGTGAACAAGAGCTCTTTGGTACCTGGACTTCCTGGTTTTCCTTTCGGTCCCCTAAGTCCAGGCCGTCCTGGTTTTCCAGGTTCTCCTGGTGTGGTTTCTTTTTTATAGAGCTGACCAGGGTCTCCTTTCTCCCCCTTGCATCCTGGAACTCCAAGCTCACCTACAACACCTGGTGATCCTAATGAGGAACCATTGGGGAATTTTATTCATCTCGTGCCACCTCAACACATTTCACCCTTACTGTCACTGTCAGTACTCATGATGCTGCCTTGCTCATGGGTTGCAGGTACTTACCGGGTATGGAGAGGCCTGAGGCTCCTGGGGGACCATGCATTCCCATCTCCCCCATGTCTCCTGAAGGGCCACTCAGTCCAGGGAAGCCGGGGTCTCCAACATCACCTGGAAAACATGGTAACATCATGAATTGTTGATGGCATCACACCATGGTGATTTCATCATACCAAGGAGACATGGACAGAATCTGGTGATTAATCATCAAGGAGCTGGTGATGAGTGTGTCCATATCCATACCTCTGTGTGGGACGTCTAACTCTTGAGGAAAACCTTTAGGCCCTGGATCTCCCATCATGCCCTGGGAACCAAAAGATTCATCACGCACTTTATAACTAATCAATCCATAATCGGGAAGGTGCTCAGTTGCCCTTCAACATGGATCATACATCAGTTTCATTACAGAAGATACAACAGGTGTTAGAGGAGGTGCAGTCAAACAGCTCAGGTGACAGGATTTACCTGTCTGTGGCTGGTCAGCACGGAAACATAACCAATTGACAAACTGACTGACCTTAGGACCTTCTCGTCCAATCAGACCTGGGAGACCTGGGCTTCCTTGAATCCCCTGAAACCACACACAAGCACAAATAAACCTTCAGAACAAAAAAAATCCTGATTTCTGATTGGCTGACAGGTGTATATCACGTAAGGAAACCCAGAACATGGGAACATAATTATTATCACATGATGATTTCTCTTAATCATGTTAACAGGTTTCTCTTCCAGAAAATGGTGGAGTTCTCTCTTTGGTTTGGGGTGGAGTCTCTGCTCTGAGTGAAGGGGTTTAAGTATCCTGAGATCTTTCTTCAGGTGCGAGGACGGGATGGAGAGCGAGACTGACAGACGGCTCAGTGCAGCATTACAAGGAAAGCGAGTGTTGCACTGGACTGTTGTGGTGAAGAGGGGGCTGAGAACAAGGGCAAAACTCTCTAGTCACCAGGTCATCCTTGTTCCAACCCTCATCAGGTTGGTCATCATGTTTGGGTAGTAACCAAATGAATGAGTTTCCTCCACAGGGTGTCTGACATAGGGTGAGGAGTTTGGACATTCAGAGAGAGCACTGAGTAGAACAGCTGTTTCTTCCCATTGAAAAGAACATATTTTGGGCATCTGGTTAGGACGGGCATCTTCCACTGAAAATCTTCCATGTCCAACTGGTAGGAGACCAAAAATACGCAGGAGAGATTGTATATCTGATCTCATCTGGGAATGCCTCAAGGAGACTGATCTGCCTCTTTAAGTGGAAGGCTGGATGGATGGATGGATGGATGGATGGATGGATGGATGGATGGATGGATGGATGGATGGATGGATGGATGGATGGATGGATGGATGGATGGATGGATGGATGGATGGATGGATGGATGGATGGGCGGATGGATGGATGGATGGATGGATAGATGGTTGGATGGATGGATGGATGGATGGATGGATGGTTTGGCACACACTTTTATTTAAAGATACTTACATATCTCCATAGCACTGTGTCAGCACTGGCTCCATTATCATTGTGCCATAGAGGAAAAGACTCTTTTATGGCTTTTATGTGTTTCTTTAAACCAATCATAATCGTCAGTGCTGGCACTGAATCCAGGACGAAGCAATGATGCCCCTGTAACATACTTTCAGAGGGGAACTGTCACTGTCGCAACTGTCATCAACAAATTCCCTACAAAGAAAAGCCCACAAAAATAGAAGTGATGTATGTCTGACCGCATTCAAAATTTCACATTTTTAGTCAGCAAGCTGCACAGAGGTTCCTGATGTTTGTTACAGTGAAGGGGATTTTGAGAACAGTAACAGGCAGGGTCACCTAAGACAGGTATCCATACCTGTATGCTATAGCTCAGGTCATAACCCCTTTCAAGACTTCCTATGTCCACCAGACAGCACTGGACTTGTAATGTGAAACAGCTTTATTCAGTGTTTTGCTGGTTATAATCACCTGGTCTAGTTGTCTTAGAGAGGGCACCACACCTCTGTGGATAATTCAGCATCAGGACAAAATCTTGTGAAGCACTGACACTGAGGGAATCCAAACCAGAAGACACAGACTGCACTGATCCCACGCTACTTCATGATATTTCCTCAAAAAACAATAATTTGACAGAACTAGTCTTTTTAGGATTGATGAACCCACTGACTTCTCTAAAGACAAATCACCTCAAAATGACTCACCTTGAATCCTCTCTCTCCGAACAGACCAGCGTTGCCAGAATATCCCTAAAACACATGAACACATCACATGTTTCCATGGACATCATGTTTCATTAGTCATTTAAATATAAAGGACTGAGTAAGGACCATCAGATTAGTTTTGTTCTGTTTGTGTAAATCTGTCACTCAAGGTTCAACATTTATACTGTCACTGTCAGCTGAGACAGGAGGCAGGGATCCCTGGAATCAATCTACTGGCAAGCTCTTCTGAATGAACATCTCCTTTAAAATATCAGGATTCTACATTTTATTTGACTTGGACTGATTGGACTGATAATTACAATAGAGATAGATAGGTAATTACTCACTCTGGACCCAGGAAACCCTGGAACCCCTTTCTCTCCTTTGATACCTGGAAGAGAGTCTATGCCCTGAACGTCCCCATACACACACATGCACACACACACACACACACACAGAGAGAGACAAAGAGAGATAGCGAGAAGAGAGAGATGAATAGTGTCCAACTGCAGCACAAGTGAGCATCGGTCAGATGTGTTAATGTTCCTCCAGACAGGTGTTCCAGATGTTTGGTCAGAGCTTACCGAATTCCCTGGAGCTCCACAGAGTCCTTTAACCCCTTGGTGACCCTGAGGAACCAACAGATCCCTCCATTATCAGCAGAACTTTATGAGAACCACGTGAACAGCTGTATTCTGATTGACTGTAACAGGCTGAGGTCCCACCCACCTTATCTCCTTTGATATACAAGTCTTCTGGAGGATTGACATACTCAAATGGCCCTGGGGGTCCCTGGGGGCCCTGATCCCCCTGTGGATGACAGAGATCCAAGCCACTGTCACCAGTTCACAATTTTATGTATCTATCTGTTAAAATTAAACTCTCAGACTGTTCCTTTTGTGGCCCCGCCCCTAAGTGATAGCACAGCAGATGTTTGCTGTGCTATCACAACAAACATCTGTTGCTGTCAAAAGGAGAGCTGTCAAAAGGAGAGCATCTTCAGTGATGTCACAAAAGGGGTGTGGACAGAAGAAAAACACATTTGTACCTCATCTCCTTTTTGTCCAGGCAGAGATCGACCTTTTTCTCCCTGAACGTATAAGTGACGAATAAAAACAAAACATCATCAGTGAAGTTCAGACACTACAATTCGCCATGGCAACAGGTAAGCCAAGATTCACCATGACAGTGGGTAAATAAAGAGCAAAGCTGCCATTTGAAGCGAGCAGACACAGAAATGTTAGTGTGTGACAATAACAAACAGCAGCGGAGTCTGAGTCAGAGGAAGTAAATTCACACATTCACATTGTCTTCACATCAGAAAAAAAACAGCTTATGAATGAAGATCCAGATATGTAAACACAATAATATGAGACTTACAGGTGGACCCCTGAAACCAGGCAGACCAGGGCGACCCTTTACAGACACACAGATATTTGTCACCATTGGATGTAACAACAACAACCACAACAATAGCCTATAATTATAGTAGTGGCATGTACTTTACCTACATGTATATGGATTCCATATCTGATAATAATAAAACTAGTTGTTGACTCACGTCAGAACCGCCCACTCCTGGTACACCCAAATCTCCCGCTAAACCAGGGAGACCTTCCTCACCCTGCACACAGACACACCTGGCTGTCAGTGATGTGACTGGTTCATGTGTCACATGTTGTTGTTGTTTTTTTCTGTTTGTTCTCACCTGCAGCCCAGGAAATCCAGGAGGTCCACCTTCTCCCTGTGAGACACAAAGACACACACACACTGATGGCATCAATAATCTGTGTTGTACATAGGCAATCTATAGATTCTGGTAAATTGACACATGGTGCATCTTAAAATATGTTTCTTCGATTTATATTAAAAAGTGATTTATGATTTTTATGTCTTACCAATCACAGCTGACACACCTTACAAACATTTAGACAACAACTTCACTCACACTCACATATGAGCAATTTTAGTTGAATCAACCTAAAAATCGTGTGACACCAAAGGCAAATGGTCTTGCCCCTACAATTATTTTAAAAAAAGATGAATTGATAATCAGTACTGTTTCAGCTCCTGTGAGTCGCTCTGTGTTATGTACCACAGTCACAGAAACTCTTCAGAACCTGGCCTGTTGATTGTTTCTTTATATTTACTCAGAGGAACTGAGGCAGGCAGTTGTCACTGATTCATCACATTAATCATTTAATACAATAATCAATAATGCCACGTGTGTCAGAGGAGTCAAGTCTCTAGTCCTGGTCCACAACAGGTGAACTTACAGGTGTTCCTGGGTACTGTATGATGTAGACTGCTGGATCTCCTGGAAATCCCTTTTGTCCTGATAAACCCTGTAGAAAAAACAAACTATGTTACTATGGCGATAACAAAATGCCATGCTATACTTTACATGGTACTACAATACACCCATACACCTACACCAATTACCATGACACATATCATGTTCTACCATGTTCACCATAAGCTTATTATTTTCCTCCACTAAAACTGTTTAAAAACTTTTTAAAATCATCTTGACGGACAGATGCAAAAAATGACATCAATTGTCTGACAGGTGGCACCATAATAGGGACCAGTAGAATGATAAGGAGTTTCACTCAGATATTTTGACTGTTTTAAAGTTAGACAAAACTATCTAAGGACTGTCAGGGTCTGAGCAGCTCAGGGAAATAGTAGTGAAATGAACATGAACTACTGCGACTCTGATAATTACTGTTGCAGCTATGTTTTAATTTCAAGATTATTCTGAGACGCAAGCAGTTTTAATCAGTGTTACTGACCGGTTCTCCATTACGCCCTTGTTCTCCAGGAAATCCAGGATCTCCTCTCTGCCCTCTGGTACCATTACATCCATCAAGACCTGGAAAACCAGGTCCTCCTGCAGGACCTGGGTGTCCCTGAACACACAAACACAGACACAAGACTATTTATTGATTCCACACATGGGGAATTTGGTTGTTACAGTAGTATACAACAAGAAGGTAGCTAAAATATGCAAATATAAAAATAAAAGAGATTCACAGTTTAACATAGCTACAGGCGAAAAAATTAGTCAAGATGGCAGACTGAGGAGGCGGGGCTTCTTACCGGGACTCCCTCTAAACCCGGAAAACCGAGAACGCCGACGCTTCCCTGAAAGAACAAACTAACAGTCACAGGGTTCTGCACAGCACCAGTGAGAACAGCAACAAAACATAAAAACAGATGCCATCAATTCAGACCAGAACCAGGTTTATTCACCAAGTCTCCTTTCAGTCCTCCAATTCCTGGCGGCCCCTCATCACCTCTCAGACCCTTTTCTCCTGGAGGGCCTTGAGCACCTGGGAATCCTGGGGGCCCCTGAAGGCCCTGCTTCCCCAGACCACCTGGAGAACCCTGCGGAACACAAACAGAACCGTTAGAAGAGAAGCTGTTCAAACCCAGCCGACGGTGCGGGCAGGACGTCTTGGTAGAATTTTCTAATTCTTAAGAACTTGATGGAACCTAATACAACTGTCAAAAACACAATGGAAAGACAACTACAGTCTGTTTCATGTATCCAAGATGTTTGTTACTGCAGTGATGTAGTGTTGCTCTCTGACCACACGAGGGCAGTGTGACACAACAACAACAACACATGCGTTCAACCACACATGCGCACACACACACACTCTCTCTGCCTCATGGAAACTGTATCTGATTCAAAAACTGATCTAAATCACTTGTTTAAGTCTGGACAAGATAGTTTAACTAACAACATGAATGGACTAAAATGAAATTGTCCCTCTAAATCTTTCCATGGCAAACATGAGAGGAGGTCATGTGACAATCAAAAAATATCACACAGCTACTACAACAGGTGATGGGTGTTATAAAGAAGGGAGATCGCAAAGCTGTCACTGAACTGAACAGGAGGCTGCAAGATGCCAAAATAAATTACAGCAAAATCATAAAATTGAAAATTGTACCTCTATGTTGTTATTCATTTTGCATTACATTTATTCTGAGAATATGTTTTTATTCAGGCTATTTCTGTAGCATAGACCACAGGCAGGCTCTGTGAGACAGCTGGAGCTCTGGCAAAATGAGTTCATACTGAAGAAAAAACTTTACATACGGGGAAACAGCTGAACTGTTTCGTAATGCAGCATGGTGCTGACATCTCATCATTCCTTTTAAAGTCTGTGAAACTGCTGGGATAAATTCAGGAACTTTTTATTTCTCTGTGGAACCTGACTGACACTGGATATGAGAACATTCAACAGTTTAACGTGGACAAACAGGTCTGACTCTGATTCATGAGTGTTCACTACAGAAATGTTTAACACTGCTGTTCTCTGTTGGTTTTAATCAGATTTAGGAGCTGACTGTTACCTGAGCAAACCTGTGATCAGATGAGTGCACAACAGTGTTAGAATGTGTAATGTATTGATTCTAGATAATCAATAAAGTGTATCAGGTGGCAGACCTTGATTCTGAACATACTGATGAATCTGTGTGTGTGTGTGTGTGTGTGTGTGTGTGTGTGTGTGTGTGTGAGTGAGAGCGAGAGAGAGAGAGAGAGAGGGAGAGAGTACATGCAAGTGTGTATGCCACAGTGTATGATTAATGCTGAATGCCTGGTTCCTTCCTCTGAGCATTTCTTGCTCCCTCTGCTCTTCGTGCTGTTTGGATAAGGCCACTGTTGCACCATACAGCTTCCATGTGTGTGTCTGAACATTTGAAGCTTGCATATGTACAACTACTGTTATGGAGGTATGGATTCATGCAGCAACACAGCAAGGAAAAACACAGAAAGATGAGGAAAGAAGTGCTGATGATAAGTCCTTCTCCTGTTACACGCTGTGTTGAAACAATGAAATAATGGGAGGCTCAGAAAGCCAAA
>OMNW01034813.1:36367-47320 GCA_900303245.1 Selene dorsalis | reverse complement strand
CAAGTCCAACTTTTTCAAGCTAAAAAAGGCATTGTGCGGTTGGAGGGGAGGGGGTGAAAAAAAAAAAAAAACTATGTTTGCTATTACAAGCTGAAGAAGGTATGTTATGATATCACTTTTGTCTAAAACAATAACATTAACAAAAAGACCATTTATGTCAACAACGTACAAAAAAACATGCATTGTTTAATTTAGAAGGTGTTAATATCATAATTGCTTTGTGTTATATTTGATTTTATGCAGGACAGCTTATGTATACTTATATAAAGGCAAAGTTAAAGCTTCGACTGGGGTATGGAAGCTCAGTCCACAGAGGATAGCAAATATTAAATCTAACTGTGTGAGTTACACGATTGAATGAATGCTGCCGGACGAAGACAGTGAAACTAGGTGAAAATATTACTTGTAACGCTACTTACATCTGTATGCCTAAATTCCCTTGCAAACAGAGGTAGTTTTAATGGGCAGATGCTGGATATGAATATGTACAGTGACTGTTTGAATGTGCGGAATGGCAGTGTTGAGAAAAAGGATGGTGCTCAGCCAAGAAACCCTGAGTGGATAAACAAGTGACTGTGTATATGGTTGTGCCTCTGACTTTGCCAGCTACCAACAGTTCCTAACAGGATTTTTTAACTTGGAGTACACAGTGATATGATGGGATAAGAAACTGTTCCAAACCCCATCCACATAAAGCTGACATCTTTCACTGCTAAGAACGCTGTCTAAACTGAAACTGAGGTGAATCGGCAGGGATTTGTTTGGCCTAATAAGAAAGACACATTTTACCATTAAAATCTGCTCTCGTGTAGTCTCATGTTTTCCAGGCTGGCCTCCTCTAAAACGTTTGCCCTTCAGTAAAGCAGCTGTGCGTTAGCTTCCCCGTGTGTCCAACCTGGCCCGGATAGACGGGAGGTGAACACGTGTGTCGGGTCACCTACAGGCTACAGCGTTGTGTGAGAGAGAACTGACAGCTGGTGTGAAGTGATAAGAACCATTACAGTTATAGCCTCCTACATGTACACACACACACACACACACACACACATATATATATAGTAAACATAGAAATCTCAGTAAAGGCCTAGGGAAAGAAAAGAAGCAGATAGCAGTCGATGAGGTCCACATTCATGCACTTAAAAGAGCGAGGAAATTTGTTCTGCACCTTCATCTGACTTTTACACTCACAATCTGCATGTAATTAGTCTCTGATTTGCTACAGCAGCGGCTAATTATGCACCTAGTTATTGGGGCTGCCTTAGGTTCATATAAGGAGAACTTCAAGGGCAAAAAAAATCTAAATATAGTGACCTTATAATAGAAATAATCTTTATTTACAGTATATTGAGGAAATTTGAAAACTACTAAACCTGCATTTAACTATTACAGAATGTTATTGATCCAATAATGATAATTTTTTAGAGCTTTATAAAAGTAGTGCAGTGGAATTCTTTAAACACACTTGTAAGAAAACTAAAGAGAAAGTCATTGAAGTTATTGTCATAGCGGTACATGTGCACAATAAACTCAGGGCCACACAGTTGTAACTTGTAACTCATAATTAATTGCAGATCTATTATGAATGAAATCTTTTTCATCATCACTGTTCCTTAGCACTTATGCCTACTGTACTTTTATAGTAATAGTAAATCCTTCTTCACATCTGTGTACCACACTTGTCATGTCCCTTCCCATTAGTTTCTCTTATGTTGTAAAGTCAGACACATTAAGGGAGGAAATGCACTGGTTAGACTGACGTTGTGTCACAGATGACGAACTCCAGGCTGTTGTGTCTGTTTGATAAATGCCATGCAAGTCTCTTAATCCTAATGTACCAAAAATAAGACGCAAAAGGCTTAATAAACTGGCTTTAATAAAGTCTCGCCTACGTTGCAATCACAAAGCGTCCTTTCTCTCCTACTTCTGTCTTTAAAATGCTGACTCATGTCTTTACGGTCCTGTAACTGTCCCTGCTGGTCCCAGTTTCCCACTGGCCATAACCAGCCATGAAATTTTATCATCCAGTGATGCCAGGATGTATTAAGTGACGACTATAGGACTCCCAGAAATCTGACTGTGCTCGCATGGCTCTTGAATTGTTTTTTTTTTTTTTTTTTTTTTTTTTTTTTTTGGGGGGGGGGGGGGCTTAACTCTGGAAGTGAGCTAGCTGAACAAGATCTGCTCACAGTGTGATTGCAATCTGACCACAGTGCATAGTTTGAGTAATGAAGAGAAATAAAAAAGGACTGGAGGTGTGAGGGTTAAGATTATCCAGACATATTTTACAATAAATACAACCTGGGGAGATGTATTACAGCCATTTTCAGACCAAATGTGGGCGTTTAATAATGTGATCACATAAAATCCAATCTTTATGGTCAGATCACAAAAATCACATTAACATGACGTGTGTAACTGCAGGCACAGGCCTCATGGTATATGGCTTATTCTTGTGAATTGTAAAATGGAATAATCATAACATTGGACTTGAGAGGGTTTGGACTTTGGCTCTATGTCTCATGAACTCTCTGTTACCGCTCAGTTTGTGTGTCTTTTTATGTCTGTGTCAAGTGGCTGTTTTTGTGTTTATCAGGTTGCATTTCTTCCATGCAACAGATAAATATTAATGGCCCCTCTAGCTGCCTTTGCCTTGGACCACTCACTTCCAGTCTGAACCTTGTCCAGAGCGCCGAAGGAAAACAGGACCGTCAGGGGAAAGAGCCGGGGCAGCTCTCGGGTCAAGGCCCTCTAGAGTTACCGATGTCGTAGTCTGATCCAGGGAGTTTTTTTCATGGGGTAATTAAACTATACGACGTGTGTATAAAGTGGTTCAGGCAGGAAATCCATCGCAGCTCAGCTCAGCACCTTACTTCCCAGACTCCCCCTTTCCTCTCAGTGTACACCTACACCTTCCTGTAGCATAAGTGCTTTTATGTGCAGAATGTATGCTTTTGTCCTTGCTAAAGCGGCTTCTAAGTCTTTTTCTCTGCCCTCTTTCCCTCCATCCTGTGCACATCTGCACGCACTCACACACACACGCACACACACGTCGTAACAGAGTTATTTTCTTCACTTTCACCAACAGGTTTTTAATACAAATTACAGAGGTAAAAGAGCTCCAGCAGGCATAATTGAATTACTACAAGCAGTATAAAAGAGACGGACTGAGCAGTATTACCCTCTCACTGGAACCTGCTGTTGGGCCAAGATTTTATGATATCGATGGTCTACAGCAGCAGCTCAGTCAACAGTCATATTTCACTCAGTAATTCAAAATGTATTTTGAATGGCTGAATTCATACACACTGAGCTTGTATTTCTGCAAGTTTAGGATTCGGTAGTAGCTCCATATTTGGCTTCATACTTTTAGGTCAAGAAATTTAAGTTCAGTCTCACTGCTCTCGTCACTTCAGCAGCTCTTAAAATTGAAAAGTGCTGTGAGTGCTGGCAGCCTGGCAATGAAAGATAAAGTTAGAGATTAGCTTATGAAGAAATTTAGTAGCTAAAAACAGCTGGAGACTGAATATTAAATAAAAAATTTTTTAGCTTACCGGAAATATGAAATGAAATAAATGTTTCTGTCCCAAAAAAGGAAGGAAAGGACCAAGAGAAGGTTGATTCAGTTTTAAATGAACAGTCTGACATAAGCTCATTAGTTTTCTTGCTAAGAGAAGATTGATATTCAGGTCTGTCTGCTGAATGTAAAGTCACAGCCTGTAAGCTAGCGCAGTGGAAAGACTGGAAACAAGAGGAAAATGTCAAACCATTTCTTTTTGAAGTGAGTATCTGTGTCACTAAGTGAATATAGAAACATTTCTGTTCAGCTTTTCCCCTCCTCTTTCCCCACTGTCTCCTCACAGTCTCTCATCCCGTCCCTGAATGCCACTGTGGTAACTGCTGTTCACTATTACTACTAAGTATTATGTAATGGAGACCAATCAGAGACACCCACTGTAGCATGACGTAGCGTTCTTCACGAGGCCAAGTGAACGCATCACAATTTCCCCTTGGACAGAATGACACAGCAACACCAGATGATAGCAGTAAAAGGAAAAACATGCTGGCAGCCGTTCTGTACACACATTGGACACTTGTTCTGTTGCTATTGTAAACAGATGCAATCTTCATTAAGCTTTTTTCCATCACCCACTCACCAAACTATGGATTCTCCATCAACCTCTGTCCACGATTGCACACAGATGAATTAACATACAGCCATTTTTACACACAGGGTTATCATTTGTGTGGAGGAGCGGGGCAGTGCTGTGAGGGTAGGCAGTGTGTTGTTGCAGCTCTGTGGTGTGCTTCAGCAGGTTTTCATTTGCCAGTTCTCTGGCAGCCGCTGCCTGCTCTTATTGAAAACATCCCATGGAATTTCCTGACGCTGCCACGGCCTAGACACCACTTCGCACACAGACACACTCACACGTGTGTTTGTGTATGTTTGCGACACAAAGTCATATGATCCATAGAGATATTTATCGCAAAAAAGAGCAGTTACTGTTAAAAATACACATGTACTATTGTTTGTTTTGAAGTCTGAGCCACCTCGGATCTCTTTGCTGAAAGCTGATTTTTGCGCGTAGCCTACGTACCGCTGCACAGGCCGATAATGGCCCATTGTGCAGGCAGAGCAGGACCATGTGTTTTGCAGTCGTTTGTGGTGTTGTGGTGTTGAAGTGATGACTGAGAGAGCCTGCCTGGCATGCATGTCACTTTGTCTTTGTGGCTCTTCCTCTCTTAGTGCATATCTGCTTTTCTCAGCCCTTTTCCTTGTCTGCCTGTCTCGCTGCCTGTCCCTGTCTGCCTGCAGTCCAGTCCGTCTTTAGCTCTACTTCCACTCTTTCTACCTGTCTCTCCGTCTCGCTCGCCAGTCTGTCCAGTTGGTTTTAAACTTCTACGCTCTATCTGTCCTTTCCATCTGGCGCTGTCTCGCCTTTATTAAGCTGACGCCATCCCTTGCTGCTGTCTAGCTGTGTCTCTTCTGCTTCATGCTGTCTTGCCCTTCACACACACAGAGCAGATAGGCCTGCATTTTATGAAACCATGGAGATCCCACGTGCAGTATATGCACCATGTGTCGTCCTCCGCCCAGCGGAGAAGACACATGAAGGAGTGCTGCATTAAGGTGAAAATGTCTCTCCCACACACTCACGCTTGCCTTAAAAACTGTGTAGTTAAAGAAAAAATGTGTATGCGTATGAAGTTCTTGCCTCTTTTTGTATATGTTTCACTATGTTAATAATAACTAACATCAGGTTTTTATTAAATATCAGTTAAAGAAACATTTAGTTTTGCACAAAAAGTCTTGTAAAAAGTCTTGAATGGTATTCTTTTAACAATTTTTCTTTTGTTATTTATGTGCTATATATGCCATTTTCTTTTGCTGATCTGTTTCGTGGTTCTTTACTCTCACTATTTGTGAAACTTTTTGAAACTATCGTCAAAAAAATAAAATAGTCCAGTTTGTCTGCGTCACATGAGCAAAGCCGGCTTGAGATATTTCTACACGTACCTTTCAACTACTGTAGCGACAGAATTAGCACCACCGATGTGATACCCATGTAAGGTTACGTCGTCTTGTAAATGTTCAGGAATGTAACTTTGTAAGATTGCGTGGAAATCGTCTGATGGTAACTCTTAACTTTACTGGTTTGGTTCTCCACTCTAATTAAATCAGTACAGCTCATTAGCTTGTTCAAAGATTACACACTTCATTAGCAAGTGAAAGAACATCTGATAGCTTATTTAGAGCCAATAAGCTTAATGCTACATTTCATAAACACATGGATGCTTCAGACTTTGCTTGCTTTGATCTTTTGAGCTTTAAAATTGGCCGACTTACACCCAGCAGAAAGTATGTAGACCAAAGAATACAAAGGTTCACTTCTTGGGAGCCATAGCAAAGCTGTGTTTCCTAATAAGTGGTTAATTGCATTCACCTGTTGTCCCAGGTGTAAATCATGTCCTGATTAAATGGTAAGAATGAAAACCAGCTGGCCTCGGGGTCCTGAGAAACGCCTGCTTTGAAACACTGGTTTCTGCTTTGGCAGACACACACACACACACACAAGCACATGCACGCTGTCGGCTACGTGCACAGTCACACGGTGTACCTGAGCTCATGCCTGTCGGGCAATATGTTTACGTCACATGTGCACAAAAATGAGCACACACAAAAACAAAAAAAAGCACAAACAGGCTGACATGCACGTGAGCGTGGAAATCTCAATGTGCCCTCTTCTCAACTGCACTTTTAACTGAAGGGTGGAGGAGAGGAAATGAACTGAGGACGCAAGGATGAGATGAGAAAGATAAAGACCCCCACGAGACAGAGGTCTGTGAGGATATCATGGCTTCTTCCATCGTGTGTGTGTGTGTGTCTGTGTAAGAAAGGAGTCTTTCTCCACTAGCCGACCAGCTTCTTGTCCCCGGCAAGGAGGGGGCACTACAGACCACATCTGACAGGAATACAAACACACAATGGGGGCAATTTTCACTTAATGTTGTTAGCCTCACTGTAGCTCACCTCCTTCCCTGTCTTCATTTCTTTGTGTCTATGAATTCCTCCTCCTCCACCACCACCACTACTTTCTCTTTCCCTCTTAGTGCCTCTGTGTTTTTCCCTCACCTCACCCACTTTCTTCACTTTCTTTCTGCCCACCAGGAGAGTTTTACAGGCTGCAAGCAGCAAGCTCAACACAGTCTAAATATTTAAACGTGGGGAATCACTTTAAAGCTTCTAACGCTAAAACCACTGAGCCCTCCCTCCAGTCTTTCTGACATGGACCGGTGTCAGGCCCACCACATGCAGCAGGCGGCCTCTGGATATGATCCCCCCAACTCTCTTGATCTCCGTATTTGACCAAAAAGTCAACCAGAACCTGGACGCGAACAGCCCCGTCAACAGCTGTCACTCATAACACCTCAGTGTGGTGCAGGGAGACAGACAGACGTCGTAACGCATGCATAGGAAGTGAAGTCATTATAGAGATGAGGAGTGAGTGAGAGATGTGGGAGTGTGAGGGGGAAAGATGCCAGATTGCCATTATTCCCCTTCTACAAACCCAGAGCTGGGCTGAGAGGAGGAATTTACCATCCTGCTTTTCTAGATTTACACATCAAGTGAAAGTGTTGCTCTGTTTTCAAGGCAGTGGTTCAACTATTTCTGAACCGCCGTGGGTAGTTGTTTCACCGGCTTCGCTCTGTTAATCCAAAGGCTGCTGTGTGATTTATAGAGGGATCCCGGTACTGTAAAACTGTAAATGGAAATGCACAGCAAGGCGCGGGGATGCTGGGCTTATTAAAATCTTTGCTGTATTACTCATGTGTTGTTCAAGCCATAGTGCTTTACAGGTCAAGTCAGAGAAATGCTTTCCACTACATGCTGTAAAACCACATAGAAATGAAAAAGATACACAGTGGCAGACAACACACACTGGCTGGCACATAAACAGAAGGTAAACTCATAGAAAAACCTGATAAGTCAATAAAATTTTACCAAATGCAGAGGGCCCGAGGAGTCACTTAATTGATGAGTATGAAAAATATGTGACATGCCATTTACCAAATCACTCTACAATGTCAGTGCTATGCCACTCAGTTGCTAGGTCCATTCAGATTTCCGTTGCTACACGCCACAAAATGTATCTGTATGCTGTTTACTGTAGACACAGATACAAATGTATCACACCAAACACAAAAATACACACAGGAAATGTTTTATTTCCTGTGGATCCTGGTGGCCAAAAAAGAATTGCATTGATAGCAATTTTTAATAGTTGCAGCATGTGGCAAGAGCTGATGCTAATGCTAGTACAGGTTAAAATATTGAATGTTTATATATTTAAATATATTGCTACATAGGCCTATTGTGATAAAGGTCTTAGGCTGAAGCTGCATGTAGTTAGAAGAGAGTTAGCATCTTCCATCAGAAACAAGGCAAAAATGTAAAATGAAGGCCAGAGCTTTTATCATTACTTTATACTCTGATACAGTTGTATCCCATAATGTGCTCAGGGATAGGGTTAGGGGGGTTAGGGGCTGCTCTTTGCCCTTGAAAATAATGCCAAGTTACTACTGTGTACTGAACACTTACAACTACGGTAAATTGTCCAACTGAGGGAGATTTTGGATCAACATGTGAATCGGCCTTCTCCACCAGCATCATCAAAATGTTACATGAGGGAATATCTCTTGGCAGAAATATATTCATCACTCACTCATTCAGCGCTAACGACTCCTGGTGGTCCAACACCTACATGTTAGGTTTTCCTTTAATTTGTCACCCATTTGACACCTACGGGCTTAGTCACACACATCCACAAACACATGGTGATGAGAGAAATTTTCCCCCATCACCTCAGGCGGCGTACACACTCTGTACTGGAACATGTTTCAAAACAAATCTAAAGGAGGAACACGCCCTTGTCAACTATAAAATAGTGGGTTAGATTTTTATTTTTCCTCTCTCATCACTGCGTCCTCTCTCTTTCTCTCTGTTTAACCTCATCTTTGCATCTCGCTTTCATCTCTTGCTCAAATGGCTCGGAGGCAACAGCTTGTGTTTGTTTGCACCATGATGTAGCAACGTTGCCCAGCACGCATTCCGGCTGGGTGGAGGGTATACGTCAATGCAATCCTCCTCGCCCTCCGGTCACGCTCGCCTTCTATCCTCCCTCACTCTCTCTCTCCATCTCTAGTCACTCCCTCAATGCACGCTCAGTGTCTGTCTATCCCTTTTGTCTCCCTCCCACTTTGTACTCGCTACCATTAAATTGTCTTTTCATCCTCTCCTCCCTTTTACATTCGCTCATCCTTTTTTTAGTGTTTGTGCAATTTTCATATGAGGTGGTCTGCTTGCAGGCCATGTGGGATTTTTTTTTCTGAACCACTAGTGCATATCAGTTGATCCATTGTTTACACAGCGTAATTACAAACACATTTGTTTGTACAAAAACTGAAAAATAACATAACTTTTTCATTTTGGATGAATCTCCCTAGCTGTTTCCATTTTCCTCTCTCCTCCTGCTCCACTCCAAACTTCTCAATGTTTTCAATGTTGTCCACTGGGACGTAGAATGGAAAGGAAGCAGAGATGGATGTATTGAGCACAGAGACAGAAAAGGAGTGGTGAGGAGACCGAGCCAGTGATGGAGAGATGGAAAAGGGGGCTAGAGAGATAGAAGGAGGGGAGAAAGCCAAGGCTCGGCGTGAGAAAAGAGGTGCTGACATGGCCCAAGTCAAGCGTGGGTGGCAACCAGAGAGACATGCAACACTTCTTTTTGCAACGCACACTAATGTGTTTGTGGACAAGCTTTCACAGAGAGAAAAGAGGGGAAAAATTGACAGAGTGAGGACAAACAAAGAGAGGGTAGAAGACAGAAACAGTGACAGTATAAGAGGACATGACTGGTCGGTCTGGAAGAGATAAGAAGCAGTCTGGAGACATGAGGTGGCAAAAGTAAACAACGACAGACAGAGGGAGAAGTGGAGTACGTTAAGTAGCTACTGTAAATGGGAATCAAGGATGGAAAGGTTATTAAACAGGAGTAACTGGGTCATTAACTCTGCTCTCAAGAGCTGGGGGAAGAAGGAGAGGGAAACACCCTGAAAGGTAGTGTGCACACTGCAAAAAGTTATGGTTGCTGCTATACTACAGTTATTACACTTATTTTATCATATCAGCTTTATTAGGGCAGACTGGTGAGAAAAAACAGACTATTGGGTGATGGTATACGCTCAGTTCAGTTACAAAGAATCAAAGCTGATTCTGAGTATGTAGTCCACACTTGAAGATAATTAAATGTTGTTAGAAAAGTCAAAATGCACGCTCAAAAATGCTTGAGTTTTGAGTTAAGGGATGAAGAAGCTATGTCCATTTAACCCTGTCTACTGGAAATGAAATACATATTTGCCAAATAACATAACATAATACATGATAGTAACGTAAACATGATGGCTGTCTGGATTATTCCATGGGAAGTGGCATGTTTTTTCAAGAGAAGAAGATGATGAAGATGTGAGGAGTGTACTGAGGTTGAGGATGGCGTCTTTAAAACTGGAGACTGGGGGTTAAAAATCTGAATCCGATGTGTGGTTAGGTTTAGGCAACACACTCTCTTAAATAAATGTTAATAAGTAAGTAAACAGTATTTTATTTATTTCTGTACTTAACCAAGACCATGATCTTTCCCTAACCCTTAACCAAAGGCTCTGAGGGCCTCAGCATAACCATAAAAACCTTAATCGTGGAAAAAGAGGAGCTGCTCACAGCTGCAAAACATCAAAACAATTTGCAGATGGTGGTGATATAGCTCTAAGAGGATTTTGGAAAAGAAACAATAAGTATAAATCTTTGCAATAACACTTTGCTTTCTCTATATTAAGCCTAATTGGCAGTGGCATTCCAGAGTCATGGTGTCCATTTTCTATTGTGGTCTGTAAGTAGGAAAATAGAAAAGCAGAATATGGTAAATTCTGTATATAGTCAGTATGTAGTATGACATATGGACATGACATATGTTTCTATACATTATATTTTTCTTTTTCGTGAACATGCCCCACTTTTTTTTGATGAACCTCCAATTAAATGTGCTTGTCGCTTCATGAGAATATTCTGTTCAGGAAACACTCTGACACGTGTATGTGATAATATGAAAGTATCAAGAAATTTGTATTTGTGCCAAAAAAGGTCTTCTGCTTCTATAATTAACTATAAATAAGAGTTTAACACAGAACAGCAGGATGTTTTACAGTGTGCTACTAGTGCAGCCAGCCTATGTGTGCTACATGCAGCAGGGGAGCATTTAGGAGTCAGCTGACCCCTCATTACATCTTGGCTAATGGAGCTGTTTGTTGGGCCTGCTCTCTGCTTCAGAAGCACCACACTGTTTACTGTCTGGATACTCCACAAACAAATACACTAGTCTAGTCTAGCACTAGACTAGTCTA
>OMNW01034813.1:22951-33036 GCA_900303245.1 Selene dorsalis | reverse complement strand
GAGGAACGCTGCCAGTGGTGGTGCTGTCTGTTCTCAGCAGCCACTGGTACCACGGTCAACACAAACTGTTACAAACCCTAAAAGGTTAAGGGGTGAGGGGAGTAACATAAAGTCACCAGGTAAGAGGAGTAATGGAACACAGGAGTTGTCAGGAAACAGAGCTTTATTTGCAGAAGACCAAAACCTAAAGACAACAACAAACACCACAAGTAAACTAAGGGCAAGTGCTCCAAAAGGGAGGACGACTCTCTGATCAAACCAACACACGCTGCCAAAACGGCCCACTGGTGACGACTGGTCCGCCTCTCTCTTTTATATAACCTGGTGATTGGTGATAGGAGCGTTAAGCAGCTCCAGAACAAACGAAAGTACGACCTCAGACACACTTGTGTATGTGTATGGAGGGTGAGTGGTGTAATGCACAATGCCAAGGAGCAGGACTGCAGGACTGCATACATGCAAACACCTCACACAGAGATTTGGCTTGTATCCTGCAGTATTTCTTCACAAAACCCTCTACAATCCCTCTTTATATCACACTGTGTGTGTGTGTGTGTGCCCTTTGGCACAGAGTGGCTCCCTTTCACCTAGGGGGTTGATCCGTGGGCCCATAAAATAGTAACAACAGCCACTTGAATCGGGGTGAAAATGGAAAAACACAAGGCACAACAAGGGGAATCTCTTTAAAAAACGGTAACAACATCCCCAGCCCACCATCCAGCCGAGGCTTTTACAAACTTCTTGCAGCAAATTGCAGCTGTAAACGTAGCCTTGCCTATCTCCCACCACCCTGTGTGCAGAGCTGTGGGCTTCAGCCAGTGGTTCTGGTTTAAAAGCTGACAAGTGGACTGACATGCTGTGGTCTCAAAGCACTCGTGTATGCCGCACACACACGCTACAGCACGACCACACACTTAAACATGTGCACGCACACACACACTTTTAGCTCCCTGATACAAGGTGATGTGACAGGCAAGGAAAAACACCACAAGATTGCTTGCATGAGAGGTGTTTATGAAAGCTTTTAGCCTCAGACCTGGAGGGTTTGGACACGACTGGTGAAAAGGTCTTAAAGAGTGATTATATGACTGACTGACGGAGCAGACTACAGCTGGGCTTGGCCACAGTAGCTTGACCACAGGCCTGGAGCTATCATCACCCTAACCAAGCCATCAAGACCTGGATGGGGGTTTCTGAGGCCTGTAGTGGAAGTGCAGACCATCAAATTTATGATGACTGCAGAAACAAAGCTCATTATAACTAAGCGGTGGAAATTGTGACTAAAACACTCCATCATATATTTATTCATTTGACATCAACATAGGAAATCCTGTTACTATTTTTTTTTATTTAACTTTCCACCGCTTGTTTCAGTTTACATGATGTGCGTAGTAGGTTCTTTGTGTTGTTCCACCTTGAAACAGTCAAAAGCAGAGAAAGTGTGAGTTAACGCGTGGAAGAAAGAGCAACATGGCTGAAGCTGTCAAGGGGAGGCCGGAGATTCTGGGTGGTCCGCTGTGTGGACACATGTCAGCTTTGACACAGCTGTACGGTCACATGAGTTACAGCTTCCTCTAACGTTGCCTGCTGGGTATTTCTGCCACTCAGTGCAGCACTTATAGGGCACGGCATCCTATGTGGTGGTCGTGTCCTTGATGGAGCGGTCAGAAACCACAAACAATAACATTCGTTTGCTGCAGGTTTGAAATATTAGAAAAGTGAAACAAGCCCAAGAAACAAAGGTTTCAGTCATTCTTAAAACACATCTAGGATTTATATGCTCAAAAAAAAAAAAATCAGAAGCGGGCATTCGGGAGTACAAGCTAACTTAATATACTCTGTCTCTGTCTTCTACCTGCTCTAGGAATAAACCAGCTGAGGAGGCTGGGTCCAACGAGGAGAGCGTAGAAACCAGCACGACAGCTCCCACCAGCTGGCAGACCAGTCCATCAGAGACAGAGCTGGAACTGGAGGACCCAGATAACATCCCTGGACTTGGAGAAGAGGAGCTGCCACA
Source organism: Selene dorsalis (assembly GCA_900303245.1). Classification (NCBI taxonomy): domain Eukaryota; kingdom Metazoa; phylum Chordata; class Actinopteri; order Carangiformes; family Carangidae; genus Selene; species Selene dorsalis. The sequence goes on along the minus strand of OMNW01034813.1, from coordinate 31,019 downwards.
CATTCTGCTCCCTGACAGCCTGAGCCAGCTTGAGGAGTTTGGGCGGCACAAACGGCCTCGGAAAGCTCACAGGGGCCACGGGAGGCCTCGCCTCTTCAGTGACCTGTGGGTTCGCATCGGGGATGGGTAAGATATCTATGGTGACCAGCTGACTGACACATGTACTAAGTTTATTTAGAGTAAGATCTGTATATGTTAAAGGATATTAAATACCATTACCTACAGTATGTAAGAACACTTGTGCAAAAAGTGACAAATGCATTTCTGGCATCTAGCACATAATTCAGTTCATAAGGCCATAATCAGTTAACATGAACCAGTACAGACGTTTGCGAATACCATTCTACTGTTTTTATTTATTTATTGAAAGTTATTACAATAACCTGGAGACGCACTGCAAAAAATGTTTCGAGGTCAAATTGTGAATGGTGGTTTCAACAGGTTGCATGCTCTCCTGCATGAAACATTTCAATGTGTTACCGGTTAAATCCTATCTTCTTTTGTCCAGCACTACCCCACCACCTAATGTGAGGATAATCAATGGCTATGTGACTGTAGAGCCTCCGCTGACCCATCAAGAGCAGCGCAGACTGATGGACATCTATGCCACGGAGCAGCACCCCGCTCCGCCTTCCTCCACGTCACCTAGTCCCAGCTCAGCTCAGCCAGCGTCAGCCCACAGCACACTTACACTGTCTTGTCTTTTAGCCTGGATCTCATCACACATGCTGTTTACCTCCTGACCACAAGACAGTGTTATCTCATAGACAAACACTCAGACACTGCTGCGTCCATACCAGAGCAGTGGAATGTACCTGATAATCAAAGAATGAACATCAGCACCTGCAGACAAGAGATGGAGGAATGTCTAAGTCAGGACGCAACATCCCGATGTGGGACAATCTTGCTGCGAGCCTCCACCACAGGGAGGGCTCAGCTCCAAGCTGCCGAATTGCCAAGTCTCAAAACGTGTGGAATAAGCTCTCAGCCATGATACAAGCAGTGAACGGACTGTGTTGGACTGTACAGGGTGGAGTCTTCGAACCTCATGAAAGTATTACAATAGAATAACAAACACATGGCACAATGAAGACTGTAACCTGGAAGAGTTTGTGTGGTGTGGAGTCCTCTCCCTAATAAAAACTGTAATACTGTATAGATAAATAAGACTGACATTAATAATGAGAATAGAATATACTAATAACAGATATAACTCTGTGATAAATGAGTTGAATGCATACAGTCAAACAGTACTGTGTAGGAGGTGGAGCACTCAGTTGCCACTTTTGTAAATTGTGCATTTTGTTCATAAAGAAATATTGTATATTTATTATTATTTCTGGAAGAAAAGAGTATATTTTCTTGCTTTTTGAGGAAAAATGAAAAAAATAAACTTTGAAAACCAATGAAGTGTTCAAGACATCTTTCTTTTCAGTGAACAGATCATTTGGAGTGAAGTTTATGACCGAGGCTGGAAGCAAAATAGAAAAAATCCATAGAGGGAGCCAGCGGAGCTGAAAGATAGATTCCCCGTCTGTGTGCTCTCCATGTGCGTTCCTGTTATTTGTGAAATCAACACATCTCAGTTAACTTTGCATCACTGCAGTAAACTGTGCAGATCAAGTGTGTGCCATCAGTTAATCCAGTTACTTATGTATTATTTGACAGACCCTGTGCACATTCATGAACTCAAGGTAAACGTGCTGATGTTTCGTGATGTGTGTACATTTCAGGTCGGCAAATTACAAAATGTATATAGTCATATATACAAAATTAACAATATTATAAATTGTTAACAGGACTAGGTCAAAGCCTGGAGCTGGAAAATTGAGGATGTAGTCGAAAACTGTTGTGAAACTTCTATAAACTGTTGACATCATTGCATCATATTTTCATTCAGCCTTGTGTCAACAGATTTCAGCTACAGTATTTCATTCAGCCAAATTCCCATAAAGCATTTCTTATTTACATGCTTTTCTGTGTGTCTGTTCTATTGTCAGACCACAGAACAAGTGTTGCTGAAACATGGCCTGTTCAGACTTGTGTAAATTACCAAACCATGTCCAAGCAGCTGCCTGAATCCTAATCTTCACCACAGCTATATTTGACAAACTCAGGCTCTAACTCAGTCACATGACATTCAGCTGACCAATGCTAGAATCATGGTGACTCAGTCATTCAGTCATGATAGGACTGGCCAGAGCTGTTGCTATTCAACATTTTCCCAAATGAGGGAAAACAAGTAAATAACCACACATGACATGCTGAAGGTCTAAGTTAACAGCAGTTAAAGTGAACATATGCAGAGGCCATAAGCTGTGCAACAGGTTATGTCAATCTGCCCCCTGCTGGCTGAACCTAAGAAAGAAAAACACGGGAAAGCTGATGACCCTCATCCTGACAGCAGTTTTAAAAGTTGAACGAGATGGCTGCGAGGTGGAAGTGTGACTATAAGTGAACCAAACAGTTGAAAACATCAGACTTAAGAGACGGTTTGAGGAAAAACACAAATAAAGATGAGCTGATGGAACGCATGTACACAAAGTTGAGGAGGTCATGATGATCCAAGTTTCCACGATGGCAGTACTATTCTGAATAAACTCATGATCATCTCATCAATCCACATTTACTTTGTAATAAGCTCCACGTAAATGTGAAGAAACTATCATCAACAAATTAATTAACTCTAACAATGTTAAAGGTTCAATATCCAAACAATGAAAATCAGGAAAAGAAAATCAAAACCAATTTGAACACACTGAAAGTAGGCATGGATAACACTGGGGAACTATTTGAAGAAAAAATTCTGTTGAGTTAGATTTTTATGCTGATTAAAAGTTGCAGTCAGTTTTTTCCTAGCATGTCAAGTTTATTCTCCACAGCTTACCCTCCAGATAAGCAAAATTCCACTGATTAGCTGTGGTAAGACTTGCCAGCTGATTATTTACAGTAGCCATATCCTTTGTAAAAACATGATAGTGTTAAATAAACATTGCAGTCATGCCTGTTCATATTTCATTGTATGTCAATATTTGTAAATTTAAGTACAGTATTTTTCATATTTTTTAAGAAAATGGGGATCCTATAGTTCAAAAACTTGACGTAATAGAGAAAAACTGAGATCAGTTTTGGATTCCGCACCCAAAAATGAGTTAAAAACAGCTGTCAGACCTAACTCCACAAAAATTGTGTTCCCCAGTGTAATTGTAATTCTTAAACTGGAAAAAATTACACAGTAATTTAAGTAGTAAAATTACAACTTTAAATGAATTTGACTTTCTCTCTGATTGTCTGTGTACAAGAGTGTAAAACATATTTTGAACCATAGTCTCCACGTTGCAGTGTGAGCTGAGGGGTAGAGAAAGAAAGATGAATGTTCTCCGTTCCTTTAACAAGTAGCCTATCGTCTCGCTGCTCTTGACCTGAGATCCTCCAGCTGAATTACTCTGTGACCCTATATTCTGGTTGTACATCAGTCTGTTTGAATATGAATTACTGGGCACAATTATAGTCTTCCTCTCACCTATCATACAATTTAAATCTATAGGTTTTCCTGTGTTCTTCTCAGACACACCGCCCTTAATTGCTGCACTGCTGTAGTTCATACTTCTGCCACTAAACGGTGCTAGAGTCATATAATAAATCCAGCTCCAACACAAACTGAAGAAAATACTGGTGTAGTATTTTAAGGCCCATGGTTAGAGCCTGAGCCTGAAATGCTCAGAGACAGGTAAATACACTTTTGAGAATATTATATTTGTATTAATATTGAAAATTACACAGATGCTTCCACCAAAAAAATGGAAATAAATAAATAAAACCACTGATTGTTCATTTTGTAAATATTTCATTAAATGTTTTAAGTAAAAGGTGACATTTTCATCCAATTCAAGCTTAGAAATCTATATATTTGAGTGATAACGGTGATTTTAAAAAATACTATACTATACAACTATATTTACAAAATTTTATCGAACTTCTAGTCCTGAAAAATACCATCTCTCAAACTGCTCACATTTGTCTTTTTGTGATGTTAATCACATCCTAATCAGGTCATGTATCTGACGAATAAAAACCTGATTTAATTTTGTTTTATATTGATAAGAAAATTGAAATTATCCATAACAAAGTATTTTATGCCAATTCAGTTCACGTTTCTAAAGACTTTCAGAACAAGACATTTTTGTTGTGCAGTAACTCATGACATCTTAACACCGTGGTCACTTTAAGGATCACTGTAATGTTTGCCTAAATCATCAAAATGTATCAGTTTTCAATAAATTCATCCTAAACATGTCAGCTAAAAGTGATATTGAAATAAAGGTTTAATTGACCTACAGTGTTGACTCAAAATATATTGAAATTATAAAAGATCAGTATCAATAAATTAAAAGAGAAGCGCATATAAATCTAGTCAAACATATACATAAAAGACACATCACAGATTGAACTAATGTACTGATGTGATGAAATTAATCAAATATGAAGGTCATTTCTAATGGGTCTCTAAAGTACAGTTCGTTTAATTTCGATGCAGTTTAAAGTGGCAATGATAAGATGCTGTCTAAACCTCTTGAGATGATTTAATTAAATGCCTCTAATCAATACTAATTGAACAGTATTAATAATTGCAGAGCAAATTTTATCTTTACACTTATCTTTCAGGAAAGCCGTCCCCTCTTAAACGGCTGAGAAAAAAAAGTGAAGAGCAAGTTTTTTAGAGCAAACAGCTTTTTCGCCCCTTAAGCCAAGACAGGACAATATTTGCCTTAGCTAGAATACCATTTTCCCTGGGCTTTGGGGTGTTGTTTGAGGGAGTGGGGGCCTTGACAGGGCGCTCTGAGGGCTGACCCTCCCTTTGCCGGGGACAAGCCGCCAGCCGCATATAAATAAAAGATTACAGTGGAAAATCAATTTCTGAGCAAACTCATTAAAAATGCCCCTCACCTTAAATGATTCCCATTTCCTTCCATTCAACCTGTTAACGGCTAGCTGTCCCTGAGACCGACCACCCTACCCCCACATCCCCGCCACCGCCACCTCATCCCTCCCACCTCCCTTCCCTCCATCCTTCCTTTGCCCTGTTGCTCTCCCCTGGTGGTAATTACTTGCACAAGTCGTTTTTTGCCCTTTGATTTGCACCGTTTCACAAATGAAGGTTAAGTTTGTTTAACCGTGGTGGATTTGCCAGTCATGTTAAAGCATATAATGTGGCAGGTCCTTGGTTTCTCCATACACCTCCGGCACCCCCTGGCCCAGCCCCCACCCCTTCCATCTCCTTCCCTGTTGGCCTGGGCGCCTTGGGGAGAGTGAGAGAGGGAGGGGGCTGCAAGGTTAAGGCTTACCGGGCCTGAGGAAGCCTGCAGTGGATCAGGCTTCAGACCCATTGACTTGACTTAAAGAGCACCAGGAAGTTGTAAAAATAACCTCTGGTAAAAGGATTAAGAATAAAACCGCTGTGTTTGCTCTGAGAGGACGTTAAGGTGATCCAGGCAAGTCACTAAAAAAGATGGGGTGGGGGAAACAGGAGCAAGATAAGCGATCATTCATTAAGATCTCTTCAAGGCCTTAGACCTTGAAGCTCCTTCTATTGACACAAATATTCTCCTCTGCAATGTATATGACAATGCAATGTGAATGGCTGAAAAATAGAAGAAACACACACTGGCACAAAGACACACAAGTGCTGCAATGTTTTCACATTTTAGGACCGTAGCCTCATCTTTCATCAATACCTCACAGGGAGTGAAAGTCACCAGAGCCAAGGTGAACATCGATCTCAGGCAGCTGGAGCCGTTAAGAGCATTTTAAGTGTGTGTTGCTTTGATTATTGAGCTGCTGCTTGCACACAGGTCACAGCAATAGTAGACACAGGAGTCTGATGACAAAAGATGACTCAATGAAAGATGACTTTCACATTAAAAGAAATCCATTGTTGCCTCTCAGTTCATCAGATCTATTGTAGCAACATGTTTGCCCTGAAAGCTGCCTAACAAGCAGTGGTTTTGTCTGGCTGTTGCTGAAAGATGTTCACAAAATGTCTTCCTTTTTTTTTTAAACACTTTATGTGTAATTATGTCGCAGGGTATGTCAGTCTACTCTAACCACGTCCTGTGCGGTGAACGCTATCCCATATTTCACAGAGAGCTTTGATATTCTGTCTAGTCGAGGGTAGCCATAAAGCTCTTTGGGAAAACAAAAGTGTGTTTAGCCCCGGGGCAGATAGCTCCTCTCCCTTTAGGTAATCCTGCTGATAGGTGCTGTTTGGTGAGCTCTGCTAACTCGCGGCTCATCTGTGTTTGTGTTGGTTGAGACATTATTCTCTCCTATTGTCTGAGTCCCCTTGAAGATGTGTGGCTTTCAGCCACAGCACTGAGCCCTGTGGCCTTCTGGTGCCTTCACACAGGTCAGGTGCAAGTCTCCAAGGCCGAGCAGCATCTGGAGAAGGTATAACAAAGGTCCGTTTATAGTAAAGAGGTCAGATGATACTATGTAGTTTAGATTCTCATTCATCTTAAGTCTCTGTGCAAATAAACCTCCACTTAGTAATTAAAACTTAATTAGACATTAAACAAGGGACGATGATTAAAGAATAATGTGGGTGTTATTTTAGTTTGTTATTTTTATCAAGCCCCAGAAGACAAATTCAGCAATTCATTTCTGTCAATTATTGTACAAGGAAATATTGTTTGTGTTACCACAGTAAAGGTTACAACTCCTCGTGTTGCTCTGTCATCCAGAAACTAATAAAAAAAAATTAAAAAAGAAAAAAAAAAAAAGCTCGCACATAGCCAGTGTTGTTCAACATAAAACAAGTCAGCAACAGCATTCCCGATGCCTGGCAGACAGAGTGTACTCCAGCTCCAAGTTTACACTGCTTTAGTTTAAAGAGCTGCGAGAAATAAACTGCACTGACGGACATCTTTGTACCAAAGGAATATGTCACTCAGTGCAGCAGCATGCCGCTTTTATGTGTCTTTAGTAGTTTATGGTTCTATGGCAGAGAGAGATAAACTACATGAGGCTGTGGATACAACACTTTTAACTAGAATATAATCATTGTTAGTTCCTGTCTTCTTATGCACATGATTTATTGATACTTAAAAAACAGTGATCCCAGCTTTATCCCCAATAGTTGTTATGATTGTTAAATCTGTACTGTCACAAATAAAAACTGTGCTCATATTGTGCCAGAAATACACTTGTTATTAAAGTAAAAGAACATAAACCGAGATATCTTGCACTATTTGTTCTATATTTCAACACAGAGTAAAGCAAAATAGTTTGTTTTTGAGTGCAGAGGTAGAAGGAGTGAATGTGTACCAAGGAGAGTAAAGTAGGTACAAAGGAGAGAGGAATACCGTATGTGTTTGTGTCTCCATGTGTATATGTGCGTGCATCTGTGTGTGTGTGTCCTTGTGTGTGTATTGAGGGATGGTGGTGAGAGTGTTGTGTTTCACAGTTTTTTGCCATGATGCACTGCTTTATTATTCTGCACAAGGGGCACTTCACATGCGGAATGGGTTCTCTTTGATATCGACAGCAGCTTGAGGGAGAGAGTGCACTCAAAAACAGGCGCGGGCGAATTTATTCTGGGAAAAAAACAGATAGTTGTGTACTTCCCTGGCAGTGGTTGCCGCACATGCGAAGAGCCAACCGCTTTGATGCTCCAGCGGTGACACTCCACACGCTAATGAAATATGGTAATTACAGCCACATGAAAGCCCTCCTAGACAGAGCTGGAGAAAGGGTATAAAAAACAAATATGACTTTATCCAAAGATACCCACTGTGATTAATTCTCCTTTTCATAAACATATATTTTATGCTGTTCACTTGCGACAAAGCAGTGTGGGCCATCAGTTGACCCAGGAACTGGCGAGGGGGAAAGGTCTGCTGATTAAGAACCCTATTGTTCCCTTTCAGTAGGAGACCCTGTCTGCTGGAGAACACAGGATAGAGGAGTGTGAAAAAAAAGACCTCCAAAGAGAGTGTTCTCTGTGCTGCTCTAACTTAGGCCCTTTTCTTTGCAGCGGAAGGTTTTTTTTTTTTTTTCCTGATTTGAAATT
>OMNW01034812.1:14504-37138 GCA_900303245.1 Selene dorsalis | reverse complement strand
ACATGACCCTGATTCCGATTCCTGTATACATGATCCCTGCCCTGTAGCTGCTGATAGTGGAGCTGTGCTTTCTTTAACATGCATCTTACATATGAGCCTTATCTGACAGAGAGGCCAGGTGAGGAGAGCAAATTATAAAGACAGTAGATAGGTGGCTTGAACAGGCCTTTATGTGGTTAGTACTGTACTGACAGTAGGGGGCAGCAGAGAGCAAAAAGTGTGTGTATCCAAGAAATACACACAGAATAAGTTTTTCCTCACATTTTTCCCATATTGGCATCTTTCTGACGACCGCTCTGAAACTTGGAGAAATGCATAAAAACCGCCTCTAGAAGCCATTACAGTGAAAATATGGTGGACCGGCCTACATGTCCTCACTTTACAAAATGGTCCTCACTCCAAAGGTTTAAAATTCACACTTGTCCTCACAATGATAGGAGTACACACACACACACACACACACACCTCCTTCTGTCGACCCTTCTGTCAGCAGTGAGGGTAACTCATACATGATGAAATAAATAAAAATGATGTTTGCAAGATGTTTTAAACGGAGACAGGCAGGTTGACAGATGGGCAGGCTGACATACAGGCAGGCAGGGGGCAGACAGTGGATATGCATGCTGAAAAAGCAAGGTGTGCAGGAATAAATCCACCATCTGATGTGTTTGTCCCTTTTAAGATTACATAATATCTAAAAATATCTATCAATCTTGCATGTTTGTTTTTTGATGTGGTCTTTAATTCGTTTGATGCCTTTCTCTCTTTTGCCTTGAACAGGTTGATAATTATGTGCAGCTGCATGTGTGTGTGTGTGTGTGTATGTGTGTGTGCGTGATGACCTCTCCAGTAACCCCTGGCGTGTTTAGTATTCTGGTCTGACACTGACTTTCAGTGGCCAATCATCACACACTTGTACACTCTCAACACACACATTCACATTTAAATTTAAATTTAAAACCCAAAGATAAACATAATATAGACAAAAGATTAGAAGCTTTTGTCTTCTGACAGAAAGTGTCGGCGTGTGATGTCGTTAATTAAAGTCCCGACCCAAAGGAGAGTCATGGGGAGGAGGCTCTCAACATATTTCTGTGTCTGTGGTGTGGGTTGGTGACAAAATGAGCCTTTGGTTACACAGTGTTGCCTTTGTCATTTTTGCGATGAAGTAACAGTTCAGTTCATGAGCCGTGGTAGTGTCATGATTGTAAAAGATGCTGTGATCGTTATCTTCTAACATCTCTATTTGAACCTTAATATCTCAAGTTTGTCAGGAAGGTAGCTGAGCAGGAGTAAAAAAAGAAAAACTCAGAGGGTTACTCACAAATTATGATCTACTTTATATTCTGGGGCCATGAATGTTAACAACAAATTTCATAAAAATGCAGCCATTACCTCATAGTTGAGTTATCAACATGAAAGGGACTCACTTAAAAACATTATGGTTATGTAGCCAAACACACGCAGACATGACACCGGAGGGATTACAGTGACGCTCAGTCGCACAAAGTCAAGTCTTGGCATGAAATAAAAGCATATTACACACAGGCTCTAGACAGTGTTATACCATGTTGTCCAGAGTCAGTTTGGTTTCTACACTGCGTTGTGTGTAAAAATCTGATCAGTGTAAAATAATGAAGGCTGACAGGCAGCGGTGAAGACCAAACCAGAACAGAGGAGCTTGATGGTGGTGGAGCTCCAGCCCACATCCAGAGAGCACAGCAGGAGGCATGTTTGAAGGTTTTACATGTTTCCCCCCATTGCAAATCTTTTCTGAAAAATTCACCTGACATGGTGTGAAAGCCGCAACCACCACACTCTCTCCCCCTGTGCTCGAACGGTTCACAGCTTGTCCCAGATCAGGCCACACACACTCGCAGCGAAGCCACAAGCTTAAACATGCTTCTTCATCCTCTATTAGAGAAACCACTTTCAAATCAAAGAGCCATTTCCCAGTTTCAGTATGTTTGTTATTACTTTTATTAATTATTATCATCGTCACCATCATCATCAACATTATTCTTCAAGTTTAGCTGTGTAACAAACTTTTCTTGGCTGTCAAAATATGTTGTTGAAATATCATTTTTGCATGAAATAAAACCTAAAAACAATAAAGGTACAGAAAAGTAGCAGAATAAAATACAACATGAAAGAGAAAATAACCTAAAAAAAATCCCATCTTTTCTATAAAAGCCATTCAACTGAATAGAGACAAAATTCTACTAAAATATATTGGTTAAATGTACATAGTTGATGAGTGTGTGCATGCACGTATGTTTTTGATTGACCAATAATAAACTGGCCTTTAGCTCCCTTGTCTCCCATGGTTAATACTGTACATCCCAACATGTACACTCAATCCGTACCACTGAATGTGTCTGTGTGTGAGAGCGTGTGTGTGTGTAAACGTGTGTGTGTAAACGTGTGTGTGTTGTCCCTTCCTTGGCAATAAGAACATAATAAACAGAGTGCAAGCAACAGCATCGTTTTCTATAACACATTCTGACACAGACAATAATCAAAAACACTTGTTAAGGCCCCCCAATGTAAACGCTGATGTGAAATGCCATCAAACCCAAAACATACAATTCAACGTTGAAGTAAAATAAGGTCATGTCATGTGTGTCCCGCAGAACCTGATCTCCTACCATCAGCGAGAGCCGAAACGTTCTCCCTTTGCCCCCTGTCAGCATTGACATCTATGTGGTAGATATACAGTATCCTCCCATGACTCACAGGAGACAATGCTCAGCTGGCACACACACAAAAGAGGATATTTGGATAGGAGATGGTTCTGCGGAGCACATACAATGTGGAAAGTGTGCATGAACAAAGGTTTTCATCATCAAGGCTCTGTCCTTTTTTTTCCCCCCCTCTCTCTCTCTAAACTTAGTAAATACACAGAGAGGATTTTCTTCCAAAAGCTTTCAAAACCATTCAAACATTTTGGCACCAGAATTTGTCTCCAGCCCACTGAGAAATCCTTGTGGTTCATCAAAACGAGATGTAACACCAGACTCAACACAAAAAGGCAAAAGTAGTTCATCTTTTTTTTTTCTGCCCCCAAAAAGCATCCCCCTAATGTTTCTTGGAGTTCCAGTGAAAACCTTGAAAACCACTGCCGAGGAACTTCCTTAAAAAGATTGAGAATCGATGTTGAATTCATAGTGAATCTTAGCCCTATTGGAAAAGGGGCGGTGAACCCAAATCAGCCACAGTTTTGTGACTGGTAACAATTCCTTTCCGCAAACCCAAAGCCCATTCAAGTAGGAGAGAGAGTCAACCTAAACCAAGTCAACATAAGCAGATAGGTTCCTGTCAGTTCTGGGGCAAGAATGAAAAATGACACCCAATCATCTACCTCCACTGGAGCCCCCTCCACCTGTCTACATGTTGAGAATACCTTCATGATAACTTTCATCTCAGGGAGGGAGGCAGGAAGGTGGAGGGCTACATGAGAGATGAGCGACAGAGAATAGCTGAACAGGTGGACTGAGGAAAAAGAAAAGCTGAGAGGGCTGTGTCACATTATAGACAACAGATGAGGAAGATAAAAGCCATGTTGAGAGGAGGCAAAGAGGAGAGAAACAGAGGAGAGGGGGATGAATGGATACATCCACTAAACCTCTTTTCATCAGCCAATGCAAGTTTAATTTGATCCCTCCCTCTAACTATCCACCTTCTCTCCATTTATTCCTCAAAGGCACTCATCCATTCATCTCAGCAGGTATCCCTCCATCCTTCCTTTTGTTCTGTCTTTCAGGAAAATGATGCTTCATTCTTTTTTTGTTGTTTTTTTTTGCTACATTTGCAAATGTAAACAGTTTGTATTATGCTAAAAGCCCCTTACCAGAAGCCCAAAACAAGTACATTGTAAAAACTAGAAACTATAGAATTAAAAAAAAACTCAAACCAGTTTTTCCATTTTGTGAATAAAAACTGATATCTTGAATCTGCTTCATCAGTTCTTTGCGTGATGGGACTTATTCACCCACGACTGGGCAAACTTCAGGATAAAAGCACTTCTAAACTATGTAACCAATGGAGTTAAGATGCCTTCACTTACAGGGGTGATAGTGGATAATGGAGCCGTACATTATTAAGGTGTTAGGTAAACTCTTTTGACAGCAGAGTGGGCTGCATGTCAGATACGAGGATGGCACACTTGCTTAACAGACTGGTTTCTTCCCATTGATAAAGCAGCAGTGAGATGTCTGAGGCAGACTTCCAACTCCGATGTAAATGTTGCAGTTTGCAGGTTTTTTAGCGTTTTAATGTGACTTTTCTTGTCCTGTCTCATTATTTCGCTACAGAGGTACCACACCAATACAAAATACCTCTCGCACATTTTTTACAAACTGAGATGCTGTGTTGTGCATCACATCTAATATTCCAAATCTCTCCAGCCTCCAATTACAAAGAGTGTTTGAAGGATTCAAGGTTTAAATAGCAGAGGTATTAACCTGCAACCCACACCACCACACTGACTGCTCCTCTGTGCTCTGAGCAGACAAGAGAATTTATCTGGTTTTATAGTTTGTTATACTGATAGTTTGACATTTCTGCAAGAGAGAAATCTCAGCTCACTGTTGGTTTGAAAAAATAATGAAATATGCTCTTGTGTTGATAGAAGTTCAGCTCCTGAAACTGGATGAAATGTAACAATGATAACCCTTCAGACTGATGTGGGTACAGTGGTGACATGATTCACCTTCAACCTCCAAAGTTTTTCACATACATGTGTCAACATCTCTGCACAGTAGTGTACATACATGCGGAAATGAAAGACAGGTAACTAGTGATCAACAGTTGGCACAGCAACCAGTTCCATTTTTTAAAAGCATGTGAGGGTTGGTCTGAAAAAGCAGTTAGACAGTTTGAATAAGAATCCGATCAGGCAGCGAGGCTGAAGTCAGGTATCATAATCAATGACTATGATAACTCGGTGCGTGGGAACCAATATGGCAGTTTGTTTGTTTGATCAGCTGATCTGCCTGTCATGACTCATAATGTACATACATTTTTGACACAGACAGACAAACTTATTAGAAAAACTGTACAAGTTACCAGGCACTAGGCGGAATATTTTTCATTCATGTCTTTTGGATAAGCATAGAAAAATATTTTCTCAATCTTTAACTTGTTACTTCCTGACTCTCATTTTCATTCAGCCTTTTATCTTTTCTTTTCAAAAGGAGTCCCTTGGTGACTTTTGCTGTTTGTTTTCTCGCAACTAAGGCAGCAAGGCTGGAGAAGTGATGCTCGATTTTATAAAAATAAACAAGACGGCCACCGTGTTGCTTCGTTTTAAAGAACAGGGGGGCATTCAAGGACCTGATGGTCGAAACTCTCAATGACAAACGTTAACTATGAGAATAACAAAATATTATTTAAAGCAAAACTTAGTTGTGCACAATGTTTCTATTCGATTCCTTACTAAGAGGATGGATTGATTGAAGCGGGTCATAAATACCAAATCAGCGTGAAGGGTTGGTTGGAGTTGAATGAAACATGATTCATTTTACTTCACTGAATTATAAAATGCAACTTTACAATCTTGTGTTTTTCTCAGTATAATTTAGGTTTAACAAGTAACAGTTCCCATCCCTAGAAAAGGCAACTTATTTTGCAGATTTTATAAGATGCTAACATGCTACATAGAGGTAACCTACCAAACTCTCAGCAATATGATCAGCTGAATAAAACACTGTAGGCAAAAAAGCTCTGTAGACTCAATACAGAGCAGGAGTTTATGCAGTTATCCCAAACATTTGATCCTTTTGATAAAGTTTAGGGTCTTTTTCCCTAAGTTCCAAAGTCTCTCTATAAAACCATGTAACCTCACAACATGTAAAAGACATACAGAAAAAAAAAGTTACATACTAAGACCGTGTTGATCTACTATTAACACATAAAGACCATGATAAGAACATATATAAGAGAACATGCTAAAAACCATTTAAACATGTAAAAATGATGTGTCACATGCTATGAAACAGGTGGGTTGGTGTGCAACATGTGTGACCCCTGAGGACTGGAAAACCAAGCGCAAGCCTTCATTATGTTTACATCATCATCATTTGGGGACGGACACACCCTTTGATCCTCACACACAGAAACGCAATTACACAAATGCACACATACACACAACCCTCTCTTTTCCTGTACCATTTCTGTTAGACAGCTGTTATCAATGTAACAAGTCTCCTTAAGAATGCAAACAACAAACAGCTCAAAAACAAGCTAAAAAAAAAAATCGCAAATAGACTAATTTTTATAGTACCATATCCTGCAAAAAAAAGCATTATTTGCCTTTACAAAATAAGATATTATATAGGAAAGTGTAGCAAATTGCATGTTTTGAACTACAACATCATCATCATTATTATTACCATTATTATTATTAATATAAATGTTAAGCAGGTTAATAGATGGTTGTTCTATTAGGCAGGCAGCCAGGCACGTAGCTAGTATCATGGCACGGAGGAAGGTAGAAAATAATGTCACTTGTTTCGATCCAAATGGATGAAGAGAACACTTCGGTCCGGTACGACACCGGTTTCACCAGTTGAAACTGGCTTTAAGCAGTTCAGAAAGTCATGGTCAACCCAGACACACTCGAGTCTCCCATTTTGCACCACCTTGCAGCCGTGGTGACTTTGCATCGATCCAAGAACACCGTCAGTTTGAGTAACAGGGCAAATGAGAAGAAAACCCACTCATCCGCCCTGTACCAACGTACAACACCGGCTGAAATACAGCACATACACAAACTGGTTTCTCTCCTCCTTCAAAGTAACTTTTGGTTTTGGATCCGTTTGCACAGCTGGGGAAAACATTTCAAAACTCTCAGAACAAAGTCGTTCAGACCAGATCAGATCTGGTTGTACCAAGATAAAAGGGTCTGAATGATGCATCAGACTAGTTTGGGTCAGCTCAGGGTTCAGTTTAGCATGGTGCATAACAGATCAGCTTAGTTCAGTTCAAATTAAGTGTTTAGCTTCTAGCATGTTTTTTTTTTTTTAATTATTTATCTATTTATTTTTTGCTCTGCTGTATGGTGGCTGTGCAAGTGCTGAGCTCCTCAAACTCATCCTCAATGAAACCAGTCCAACTTTCAGTCGAGCTTCCAATCCTCTTATTTGGAAAGCACATAAGTGGCTGTTTGTTAAAAGGTGATTTCAGCTGCATGCCCGGACTTCGTTGTTGAATACTTGCCACAGAGCTGTCAAGTGACCGTCACTCAACACAGGATTCAGGCTATTTCACCAAACTGTCCCTGCAGCAGTTCAGCGGGATCCTACAATGATTTTTGACCATTTGACAGCCGAGTGCTTCCAGCATAAGGATGTGTTCCATTTAGTGCCCAGGATAGGCCCATTTTGACATGAGCTAGCCTCCAGGAACATGAAGGCATACAGCTTATTCATCCAATGAAAGGCGTTCTTAAAGGTTTGTGTCAGTCAAAGGCATCAGATTAATTACTCTCTGTGTTCTCATCTACATTTTTAGTCTCAGCAACAGTCATGACCTTGATGGATTTTGACGTGTCGGCGTTACTGTCTGACGCCGTTTCGCCTCCTAGTTCCTGCTCTGTTATGTCATGACTCTCTACACTTTCTTCCTCCTCAACTCCTGCTTCATTACCGTCTGCATCATTGCCTGTAATTTCTTCTGCTCCATCATCACGACACACTGCTGAGACATCACCGCTTCCATGTGTCATCTCAGTTTGATCACTTCCATCTTTGTTTTCCTCTGGAGTCGCGCTTCGAGACTCGTGCTCTGATGGCGCCGTGATGCTCTGACTTTTGCCATCTTGCGTGTGACCCTTCTGTTGTGGAGACTTGTCTGTGTACCTGTGTAAGCCCCTCTGTATGTGTGTGGTGAAATCGTAGCGATCCGCGCACACATGCAGGCAAAAACTGCACTGGTATGGTCCCTGGTCGCCGTGGCAACTCATGTGCAGGGCATACATGACCTCGTCTAGGAAGTAGATCCCACAGTGGATGCAGCGATTGGTCAGGTCATCCTGTGTGGCCACTTCCACCACTGTGCGATTCGGTGAAACACTCGACCGAGTTTTCGCCAAATGATCCTTTTCTTCCTTTCCCGTCTCCTCTTTCTGGTTCCCTCCTTCATCAGTCCTCTCCTCCTCATCTTTCTCTCCTTTCCAGTTCTCCCTAGACCTCTCAGCCAGCGGTGACTCCTGCCTTCTCCTCTCAGCACCATTTGTTGACACATGTGCATTTGCGGCACTTGTATCTCTTTGTCTTATTGCGAGATCCAAAGGAGCATCGTTTTCTAATGATGCCGATGAGGAGGAGGTTTGCGGATGCAGAGGAGGAGGAGGGTAGTGAGGGGGAGCTGGAGGTGGCGGAAGAGGAGAATAGGGAGAGGGGCAGTAAGGCACCGTGTAGCTCTGCTGATGATGCTGCACTGGGGTCACCATTGCACCGAGATAATGAGTGTTATTTCCAAGGCTACCAGGGCTGCTTAGATTACTGATGCTACCAGGAACTCCAGAAGTGGCTGCCATCTTGTACTTGGTCCAGAATCTGAGCCAATCTGACTCAGGGGTCAAATCAGGTGAGAGAGTTAACGGCAGGGGTAAGGAGAAAAGAGGGTATTGATATTTTTCAATGGGTGAACCTGGAGGCGAATAACTAGACGGTTTAGATGGACGCATGTATTTTTCAATAGGACTGCCTCTCTCTGATCCCCCCCCACCTTTACCCCCCTCCACTTTTGATGTTATCCCTCCCTCCGCGATGCCCCCGTTGCCCTCAGCTACCAGTGAGGAGGGGGGGTGCGAGGGGAGGAGAAGAGGAGGCATGCGCCTGTGGATCTCCAGCGTTTGATTGGCTAAGAAGGCTTGAGTGGATCTGGGCGAGCGCGAGCGAGGGGACGGCTGCTGGTTTTTGATTGATGCACAGCTTCGGTCGGACTCCTCCCCATTCATGCGCTCCTCACTGGTGATTCGCTGTTGCTTGGGGGCGGGGTTTTCGGACGTCAGGGAGTCAGGGTTGAGCCGTTTTCTGGTTCGGCGTCTTATAATTTGCTCACCGTTGTTCTGCTTTATGATGTTTAAAGGTCTGGGTGTCTAGAGGACAAAGAAAACACAGAAGAAAATGGAAAAAGAAAAGCATTAGTAAATATTTCAATATAATAATAATTCTTCTGTTTGATAGAGACGACCACATAAAATATTTATGGTTGCCTATGTGACCTAAATTAAATTAATTGCATTATAAGGAAGATGCTGACCAACATACTGTCTGTCTGAACATACAGGCATCTGATATTTGGCGAAATATTCAATCACATCAGTGATAAAAGAGTGGCACTAAAGATGAGTTTAGATCCACAACTGTAGCTGCTGTTTCTAGAGATTAATACAAAGTAAGACAAATAAAAAGTCTCATTTCATATGGATTTGACTTAAGTTTAATAACTCCGTGTGACATATCCAACACTTCTGAGGACTGTGGTTTCTGCCCTCACCACAAGAGGGAGTGCTTACATCTGCTGTCAATAGAGTTTGCCCTGCAGATTTAACTCTTGCTATATCTTTTCAGCAGGACCCTCGCGAACATGTCCATATGCTTCCATTCACGTCTGAACTGTCATCACTGTAATCTCACTCACTCCAGGAATATGGTAGCTTTCTCTAATATAGTTTTGCAAAGTGCAAACTAGGCAATAACAAAGTAAAAGTAAGTAGGTTTTGAGAGACTGAACGAGTGCTTTTATTAATAACAGAGAGGTCAAGCAGAATTCCAAATAATAATAAAGTACTTAAGATTTATGAAAGATGATAAGATGAATCTTTTTTGATGTTTTATTCCTAAATATCTGCCAAAGAAAAAATCATCATGGTCAAAGACATTTCCAGAAAAATTTGTGAAAGATTTTCTTTCCTGGAAGTAAAATAAACATAACAGTTTAAAGTGTCTCTGAAAGGGTCTCCTCTTCAACTCTAAAGTAATGACTTGCTTTGCTTTTATTATGGTAGAACCAATTTTCACTCAGCCCTCCTCCATACACATCATATACTGACTGACCTCAACGCAGCACTAACTAAAAACAATATCAAATTCAGCTAGTATAAAGAGGGCTGTGCTTCAAAGCATGAAAAATATTTCCAGTTTATTGAAAGTTACACTGCCGTGGAGGTGGAAGTGATTAGTGTGTCTCTGCCATGGGTAGGCACCGTGACAGATGAAAACCAATCACACAGAGATGCATAGAGAAGGACCAAGTAAGAAGAGATAGTGAGAAATCATGATGGAGGAATTAAAGAGGCATTTAAATGGATGAAAAGTAAAAACAAAGGGTGGATTCTATTTAAATAAAAAGTTAGAAACCTGCTATGATGGTGCCGGGATCCTAGACAATGATTTATTCCTCTGCACCTTTGTGGATAGCCCTGTGTCTGTGACTGAGAATGTGCTTCTCTCACTTTGTGTGTATGGCAGTGTGTGTGAAGAAGACAAAGACAGTGTGTGGGGTGTGTAAGTCAGCTACTGAAACTATTTAAGGAGAGAGGAGTCATTTATAGCACAAATCCCAGGATGTTCTGCAGCACAAAGACATTATTGCAACATTAATTCTTACCATGAATCAACAATCTTAACTCTGACTTGTATGTCCAAAGCAGTTGTTAAATCCTCCTGAGGCTCAACAACTGGGGCCGTATTTATCAAGCATCTTAGAGTGCCATTTTAGTCTTAAGTGCTGAGATTTTGTGAAATTTAGTCCTACTCTCAAATTTAAGAATAAAAGCTATTTATCAACTTTCTCAAGTCCAAGAATCACTCCTACTCCCCCAGATATTTAAGAGACCTCCAGAGGTGTCCTAAGTGGTTAGGAGAAGCCTGTAGAGGATGGCTGTGAGACGAGAGAGACGCGCGTGAACGTTCCAGCAGCAGAAGGACGTCCTGGCTCTGTTTGATGACGAACAGCTGATCAAACGGTATCTTATGGACAAAGCGGGTATTATTTTTGTCACAGATTTAATACGGGACGTCACCTCACCAGTGACATCAGCAGCAGAGCTTTCATGGCAGAGTTAAAGGTCATCACAATGCTTCAATATCTCGCCACAGGAAAAATGCAACAATGTAATGTAATGTAATGCAGAATTTAAACGAATTGGAAAGATTAGGAAACATTTATTTTTGATTCATTCCCAGTGGATATATTTTGTATTATTTTGTAGATTTTTGTCAAATACACTCCCATTTAACTATTCACCGAGATGTTTCTAAGATATTTCTGTATTCTTAAAAAAAGGGATTCCCTTCAGTGATTGGTCATTTTTATGGACTTGGAAGTGACATCACCTAAAATCCCATTTATGGCACATAGTACTGTCGTAATTCAGCTCTGACAGTGACATTTAAGTTTCAGTTGTACGCTTCGCTTAAAGTATGAGTAAGACACTTGATAACTAACTTTTAAGTGCAGCATTCAGCGAAGATTTTTTTTCTCTCATAAGTCAACTCTTACTGGTGTTCTTAGGAGGAATTCTAAGAAGCTTGATAAATACGGGCTCTGTGGTTTAATGATAATGCACATAAATTTCAGGCCGGTGTCAGTGTTCCTCCTGAAGCCTGGATCATTACCATAAACAAGTCGATCACAGAGAAGCCTGACAGCCCCTGCATTGACGAAATTATGTCAGTCAAACGGATGAAATTTTGTCTTATTAGTTTTGGTCCTTGGGAGTTTGTGTGTCTGCCTAAAGAGCCGTGAGGAGGATAAGAGGAGAAAATGGTAAAGATGTCTTATCTTTAGGGAGGAGACAGGGGAGAAGGAGGTGAGATAAATGTGAGAAAGTGTGAGGGGGGTGTAGATATATTATGTGGTGAACACAGTAGGAGGAGGAGGAGGTAGAAACATGAAATACAGAGGAAAAGTAACAGGAAGGAGGGAGGGGGTGGAGGGAAAGTGGATGGTACAGAAGAGAGGACGACGGAGGATGACTAATTCCAAAACAGGATTCGATCTGTTCACACTGGAGAAGTGATAAAACCTTTCCAACCTTTGCTCTTAAGTGAGCCTCTGATGGGTGCCATTGTCCCACAATGCAGTGCACAGAAAAGATGTCATACAGCTCAGGAAACAGAAAATAACTACAAAAACATTTTCTTGTGTATTTGACAAGAGAAACTGGCACAGTTTGACACCCATCAGTGTAGCTCCCCTGGTGTTTCACCACAGCGCAGAGTGATGACTTATGATGCACCAACTGCAAAAAACAGTGTACAGTAAAGACGAGTTGTTAGTTGATATCCTCACAGTTAGTATGTTGTTGTTGTTGTTGCTGCTCCTGTGAGGGCTGTGGAGCCACCATCTGCATATTTGATTTGCCATGGGTTTGAGGCCGGATGCCCTTCCAGACCAAACCTGGGTTCGAAGGAGGGACCTGGGGATCAAACCCTCAACCCGGGGATTAGTGGCTCGACCACCTGAGCGTTTCTCTACAGTTGGTATTTTGTGCAGAACTGAGAAACTGCACAAGTCTCTCTCCCTCCCTCTTCTCGTCTCTGTCTGCCTCCTACTCTCTCTCTCTCACTCTGCTTTGGTGAGATGTTTAACACATTTTGTTAAGAGTCTTTCCTTTGTTGCCGTCCGGCGCCGTCTGCCTTTTAAATGTCCTCTTCTTCTTTACCTTGCTGCCTATTATGTTCCTGAGTCACAGTGACATGGGAAAACATGCTGTTTGATCTGTTTCAATGTGGGGAATGGATCAATGGTCTCTGGAGAGACCCTCATTTATTTGTTCATTTCATTCATACAAGATATTTTATAATGGCAGTAGTCTAATTAACAGAAATATACATGAAAACAAGGGGTTTTGTGCATATAGTCCTACACATACATACAGTTCAGCTGCACACACACACAGACGGTAGCTGTAATGTTGTACATCTTTATGATTGTAGGCTGCGTTTGATAGAATACCTGGGCTGCGTTACTGGCAGTACTAATAACTCTCCCTCTATCTGTCTCTCCTCTTCTCAGATGTCCCCTCTCCTAATCTCTGTCTCCCTCCATCTCTCACTCTTTATACAGAGCCTCCACCTTCATTATCTGTCTCCTCACTCTTTAGTTTAATCTGTTCCTCTTTCTTTGCCTTCCTCCTCTTTTTCCCTCTCTTTGTTTGTCTTTCTCGCTTCCCTTCTCTCCCTCCCTTGGTGTCTACCTTTTTCTCCCTCGTTATTCATAACTCTCCCGGCCCCTCTCTCACTCTCAAGTGTTTTACTAGCTGCTATCCTCTCTAATAATGTGTGTAGAGCGTATAAAACTTTTATTATGGGATATAAAATATGGTTGTCGTGAAGATTGCCAAGAGTGGAGGAAGCTGGGACGTGATTGGAGCAGCAGATGAGATGAACGGGTTGAACAAAGGATGTCTGCAGGGGCAGGAAGGAGTAAACTGCGATAGCTTGTCGTCCTCTTAAAGGTCTTTAAAGCTTCATGTGATAATTGGTGCACAGTGGCCTGGGCTGTAACCCAGTCATCCCACTGATGCGTTTACTGACACTGATTTATGAGACTGAAACATTTTTGTTCATATTGAAATTTTACAAGCTTCTTTTAAAAAGCCAATATGTGAACATGAATGTAGGCGTATACACATTAAGGCTATGAGTGCTCGTTTAGCATGGGTAATATTTGTAAACCCTTCACTTAAATAGGTACATTGAAGTGTTCCATTAGCTTAAACCCCTTAAAACACATCTGATGTAAGGAGTCCCACTATTCTGGAGCCTACTAAATTCCAGGCTGAGTCTTTATCTCATCTGTAATTCATGCAGTCTAATTAAATTTGGGATTTCCATAGACTTTCCCCAGGCTTAGATGGTGAAGTTGATTCATTCCATCATATTTCTCACTCCATGGAACTGGCTCACTGTGACTGCTGAAATGGTCTGTAACTCCCAGCACCCACCAAATCAAATATACTTTTCCCCACAATATTACTTTTTCACAGCGGGATTCACAGAATATATACAAGAATTTAACTGCAGTATGCACCATTTAATTTGCATAGTATGCAAATGGACCCGACTGGAGGAATGATAATTAGTGGTCAGACCCACCCTGTAGATGTGCTACAACATACTGTAGCATGGAGTCTATAAAATAAATGATGGGTTCCTGATCCAATACAACCGCTATGACGAAGAATATGTAGGTGTTCTCTGAGGAGGAGGAGGGAGGGGGGCTCAGGACTGTGAATTTAATTTGTATGATGATACACATATGAGTTTCAGCTCACTACATTAACTTTCAACCACATTCAAAGCAGCTTTGAAGCGAACAGCTCTTCTCGTGTCATTCTTCAATTTTATTTGGAAAAAAAAGCAACAACATCTGTTGAACTACTGTACAGGTTCATCTATTTATCTCCCAGCTCCACAGTTTGTAGAGTAATCAGTGGTGTAATATGCAGATGCTGGCACAGACACAGCATCTGCTCATCACTTACCGAATGCAGCTTTTGGTATAAGCCACATGCGTTGCAGACGTAGCCTCCGTTGGCATTTTTCCTCCACAGTGATGTCTTGGTGGTCAGACAGTTTGCACAGAAGACCCCGCTGCCTCTGCGGCGCTGTAGATGGAGAAAGGAAACAAGATTAGAGAGCGAAAGCAACAATGGAGGGAGACGAAGAAACTTGGGGGTGACGAGAAAGATGCAGAGTCATAGGAGAGAGATGGGAAATTTTAAATTTTGAATTTTAATCTTAATGTCAGTCAAGAACAGTGAATTGGTTGTCAGGGCGAGGTGGCAGAGGAAGAAAGAGAAAACAGATTGGCTTGGTGAAAGAGAGATGATGTGCTCTCATTTATCATGCCTAATGGGAAATCCTATTGAGAACCTTGTTCCGCTCTCCACTGATTTTCTCTGTATAGTACAAGGTTAATAAAAACAGAATAACACACTCCAGTGAGAAGAGAGGTATCTGGTGGAGCCACAGTGTATGTGTGTAACCGGTGCTTTTTAAATGCATGAGTATGTCTTGGAGAGAACTTGGGCTTTGCCACGAGAGATACGAGACACTGCAGTAATTTTGTCAAGTACTACTCAACACACATGGGAAGAGTTTCATGTTCACTTCGTAGCATAAAGTACTTTGGTGTTTATCTGAACTGCAGCAGGTACTATTTGACTTTTACTGTATTAGTCTCACACACACGCAGACACACACACACACATACTCCTCTGCAGTTCATGGAGCACTGGTGCATAGAAAAGTAGTGTGCGCGAGGAAGGGTGGGGTGGGGGTGAAAAGGCCAATTGTCGTGGCAACGTGCTCCATCACAGTAATGAGCCAATCACAACGTTTCTCCATCCCATTAAGTCTCTGGCCCCATTCACCACCTTTATGACCCTGAGAGGACAGCATACCTTGTCTTTCTCCTCCATGAGTCTGTCTATTCCCTCTCTATCGGCCTGCCTATCCAACCATTTCTTTTTATTCCATGAGTTTCTATCTCAGCACTGTTTCCGTCTTCATTTTCTCCTCACCTATGGTTTCCCTTTCTTTTTTTTTTCAATATATATACATAAATATAAAAATGGATCTCTTATTGCCACCATGTGTTAGAGAATGTCTGCATACTGTTTGTGCTTATGGTATGACTCCCTAAAATTTACAATGCATTCTCTGTGTGCCATCTTTCCCTCCATCCTGCTCTCCCACTCTGTTTCTCCCTCCTCCCTCCATCATGGACTTTGTGTCCACTGGGATCTTCAGCTTTCAGCACTGCCTCCTTGTTGTTTTATGTTCATGACAGTGCTGAGAGCTTAGCTTTTTTTTTTTTGTTGTTTGTTTTGTTTTGTTTTGGGGCTCAGAGCACCCGGTGCTAGAAGTTTAAAACATTTAACTTTCCACAAAAGAGTGCTGCACTTCAATCAGGCTCTCTGTAGTCTCAGAGCTACAGATGGAGCCACTACCAGTACGTCCACTGAGCATCTGTTTCACGCTGCCAGCTAAAAATCAGAGGAGCCCAGTGGGCACAGCGCTGTTCAGTTTATTTTGCAATCAAATGTACTGCAAGGATCACAGCACAATTAAAACACTTCACATTTCTCACATGCATGCACATATACTGCCTGAGTAATGCAGCGCAGGTACATTTTGAGCATATCACATGTTTGTGTTGTGTAGCTGTGCTAACGATGAATGAACGGTCCTGTTGCAGAATTCACCCAAACTTTAAATGTTAAAACAATAGTTCATTTACTGCCTTGTGCACACATGTAAAGAACGTTGGTCCCTCTAAGAGAGGAGAAAAAATAAATAAATTATGTGACCATCAAAATATCAGCAGATCAGGAACTGATTAAACATCTGTACCCGACAGTGTTTAAAGATTAGACATAAAATTCTGTTGCCAATGAAAAGCGGTTTAATGGCTCCTTTGTTTCCTTGCTGTAATTTTAGCTCATAAACAGACATTTACAACGACATTCTTCATACTGTCTGGATCAGGCTGGAAAATCAAAGTTTTAGATTGTTCAAAGATTTATTACAAAGGAACATAGATGTGTTTATTTATATGGGAAAAACTTTGTCTCCGAGCCTCTTTGTGTGTAGAATAAAACATCCTGTTTCCAATATGTAATAAACACCTGAGCTAATATTAGAGTATTTGTGGTACATGTGTCTTTGTCCATCTGACATCAGACAGCAGAACACTTCCATGACTAAATCCTCACGGTGGCACACCGAGCCAGTGTGTGTGTGTCTGCCTACGTGTGTATGTTGCACAGACCATACGGTCACCACATGTAGAGAGACAGAGCCAGGTGATTGATTGATGTACACTTCCTGTGTCTCCCTCTGTGTGTGTGTGTGTGTGTGTGTGAGCGAGAGAGAGTGTGTGTGTCTAGTATTGCAAGCCAAACAGTGCGTCTGTCATCAGAATTCAGTTTCCCTCCGAGCACCCAAATCACTCACATATGGCCCCACAGCTGCCCCTCATCCCATGCGCACACACACCAGCACGCTCACACACATACACACACACACACCTGAAAATATTTGCTTCTACTAGCTAATGAAGGCAAGCTAGATTTGGATGAGAGGAGGCAATCCAAGATGTGTGTGTGTGTGTGTGTGTGTGGTGTGCGCATTTGGGGGAGTCTTGGCTACTCCTAAACTACGCCACAAGGATAGTATGTGCATGCGAGTGTGTGTGAGGTTCAAGTGTCAATTACACAGGAAAGTACAGAAATAGCCCCCACCACCTTCCAAAACACACACGTGCACACACAAAATTGGCTCATGGTCTCAAACTTCCTTTTCAATCATCAGCTGGTTGGCTTGGTACATGGGTTGCGTACACACACACACACGCATACATGCACACGCACACACTATTTACACATTTTAACATGGGTTTACATACGAGTAAATCTCTTGGTGGCTTTGTATGTGCCGTGTGCTTGGTGTACCTGCAGGATGTATATGTGCATCAGAGCATGTTTTCCTGATTGATTACTGTTACCTGGCCTCTCCCACTCACCTCAGCTTGCAGAGGAGGGCTGCTGGTAATTAGAGCTCAGGGTCTTAATGACATCTATTTATCTGCGGCCTATGATACCGTTCAATTAGCACCACCGACAACGCCCTCTGACACACACGCACGCACTCACACACACACACACACACACACACACACACACACACACACACACAGACCAAGACAGAGACATAAACACACGAAAAAATGTTCATTAGGAATCAGGAAATTAAACTCTTTATCAACTTCCTCCTCATCAAGCCAAATCTGAGCCAACAAATAAACTTTAAAGTTGATGTTTAGACGCAAAGTTGAGTTTCTTAAGTACTACGCTGCTCTACTACCCCCAGGCCATACACTCCCAGAGCAGATCTGTTCTCTGCAGCTGATGGTTGTCTATTTTTCTGCCTAATAAAAGACAGTCATGTGGAATCTTCTTCTTCTTGAGTGTTAAAATATGTAGATAAAAGATGTGATCTCTCTTCTCTTGAAGTAAAGATCAGTATAAACAATGAGTGTACTTTGGAATTACAACATTGACAAGTTAACAATATTTGCAGATTTTATCAGTCCCATAATGCCCATGAAAAGGCCGGCAGAAATTAAGTGTACAATCTCCTTAGTGGCAGGCTGCAAATAAAACAACATTTACTGGTTTAATAACTTTCACAATCAGTTTGGTCAGTGGCTCTGCTCTAATGCACCACAGCTCCAACAGAGAGCCCTTTTGCCCTTGTGGCGGTTAATTTCACCAAGAACGCATAAAAGGGGCTACACGACCTGACTGTTGTTTATTTGGGAAAATATGCGCTTTGAAAATGGGCTGCATTTTATATTACATGTTTCCCTCCCTTCCGTGTTTGTGATCAACTCCAATTCCCTGATTTTAATTTTGTTCCAGACTTTTATGGGGTTACACCGCCATGCCAACTTTCCATTAAATGGGTTTAAGTGATTGCTATCCTTTAAATTCAAACAGAAGTTATGGGCTGTTCTCAGTGACTTTTTCGTGACTCTACTCATAAAAAGCACTAATAAATTATAACTCCATTCTGGAGAATCAGATTTTTATTCAACATCAGAACATATGGTGGAACCACACAGTGGCTCAACCGCTTAGCTGTGGCTTTGAGTCTGCTCAGAGATTCTCTTGAAGCCATAAATTTACAGATGTTATACAAACTGTTTACACTCACGGTCTTTTAGATCTTTATGGAAGAGCTGGCCTGAACAGATAAGCATCTACTGGCTTGGTTCTGCAGCAATACTGAGTCCCTCAAATTTAGTTTCTTTACCCCCGATGTTACAAGTGCCATCTGCAACCAATGTACAGTGGCATCCTTAAACTGTTGGTGTAGCTTTACTTGAGATAATTTGATGAGGCAGACTGGAGGCCTGCTCATGAGCTGCTATATTTTAAAAGGCTTTGCATCCATTTAAAAAATAAAACTCAAGTTTGTGCTCATCTCTAAGCATATTAAAATATCTCATTGCCAAAGACTTACGTACAAAGACAGAATTTCCAGCTAATTTGTTTTACCATGAGTAAGAGGACCACCGTTAGCTTTTAATGTGGGGAAAAAAACAAACAAACAAACAAATAAACAAACAAAACAAAACACTTTCTGCAGGAGTCAAATTTTTCTAATGGTTGAAATTACGTTTTATAGCGAAACGCATTTTTCATTTTGCGCAATCAGTATGGTGGAAGAAAACTTAACACACAAATAGTTCAAACGTGAAGGTGCTGAAAACCCTGGAGTTAGATGTTAAAATAGAGAAAGAGAGGGAGAGCTGGAGGGAAGGACAGAATGAAAAAGAGAAGAAAGAAATAGACTGAGGCGCCCTGCGGTCTAAAATAAATTAAAAAAGGAGGCTCTCTAAACAAAGTCTTTCAAAATGAAATTACATTTAATTCACTTAAAGAGTAAGTCAGCCCTGCTTTTAACACACAGATGCATGCACACAATCAGAGATGCACACATACATATACACACATCCATGCACGCACACACACTTGCGCTGATACATGCACTGACTTGCATTAAATCAGCGATTATTTAATCAAGCTAGAAGACAAGCTGGAGGAATTAACTAAATTCCATACTGCCAAGTCCAATATCCTATACACTGGATCAGTCTCCAGCTCTCTCCCTAATGCACACATGCACACACAGATACATGTGCGCACACACACAGATGTAGAGATGAATAGACAGACCTGTGCAAACATATAGGGATGGCTTCAGATAAAGATTCACCAAAAGTAATCCCTCCAACACACACACACACACTGAAAGGCATTTGGGTCATATCTTAGAGAGGACCCCCCCCCCTCCTCCTCCATAGGTGCCACCAACCATCAACTATTTGTGTGAGTTTGTGTGTGTAGGTGTGTGTACATGTTACGCATGCGGCTGCAGCGGTCCATCTGTGTGCTTTACTCTCAGACTACTGTGTGTGCATTTCAATCGCTTCTCCTAATAGAAAAATTAGGTTTGAGTTAAGTGAATTTAAGTTGAAGTGACTCTAAATACATTCTTCTAGTTTATTCTTATTCAACCCGGAGAAACAAACAAAAAAAACAACCAAACACTCAGAATAACAATAATAATAATGGTACAAATCTATTTAAAAACTCATCTCTACTCACTAGAGTAGAGATGAGGAAAACTATAAAATAAAAATATAATAAATACATTTTTGGTGTGTTGGGTGTGGGAGGGAACTAATTAAGAAGTGAACACCTTGGCTCTGTTTTAAGCAGAGAATAGTCCAGTATTTTGGAAAAATGGACACAGCCCAACTGCGATCTGCAATGGAGGTTGCGTTTCCTGCTGATTATCTTCTCAGACAACATTACAGGTGAGGTGAGGAGAAACTGGTGCAGCAGCAAACTTCTCAACCAGTAACTATGTTAGGGTGCAAGCAAATGACTAATTATCCCTTCAGGAATCAACAGACATTTAAACAGGGATAATGATAACATACTTGGCTGAGGTGTGGTGTGGTCTGGTTTGAATCTGCATCTATTAGCCAGCTAGCCTGAATGCAACAGGGTTTACAAGTTTAAAAGAAATGAACATTAATGTAGAAAAACAAGACAGAACAGTTGTGGTTTTATTCTCCTTTTGAGACTGCTTGCACAATTGATAATTGCAAAGTCCTACAACTAAATCCTGTCAGCACACCCTCACAGGAAATATAACTAGTTGCCATTAACCCGTAATCTTTCGCCCAAACAATCGCACCATCAGCAGAACACGCATAAAGAAAAACCAAACCTGCTGTGTTTCTCAGCATGCAGAGTCCTCCTGAATGTCACATCTACAAACAGGTTTTGTAGCAGCATATCAACACTTTATCAAAATATCATACAGATCTCTGTGGCAGCAAAAATGTAACACTGTGTGAAAACAGATGAGAAAAGCCTGAAAGAGACTTCTTCGAATAAATCTTTGACTAAAGGGGAAATGGCCAATCCATGTGCTAACATAACACCTACCACCCAGTCACACTGAGCATGACCTTCAAGCTCAGTGTTAGACTGCTTGGAGCTCCCCTCCACACAGCCTGCAGCTCTGCTCTAACAGTCTGCTCCAGCAGCCCTCACACTCCTAGCTCAATGGTATCAGTGCAGCACATTCAGCAGAGTTCCCCCTCTTTAGGGGCTACAGAGACAGAACTTACAGAAAATCAAATTTCAGGGGAAAAAAAAGAGAAAAGAAAATCTTGGTGATGACATGAGACTATTTGAAAACAAGGCTGGCGGTTAAGAGGAATCATGCGAAAAGCTCAAAGTATAAAATCCGTCTTCAGACATTAGCTATGCAGTGAGCAGCGGAGGAGCAGGAGGGTTCCTGTGCAGTGCAAAGATGCTGGATTTGTACTCTTCTACTGCAATAACACTCACAAGAGCATACTGGTGTTTGAGGAAAAGCCCACACCTGACAGCATGTATGTAGAGTGACTGAACAGGTTTTCTTTAAACAACTATAGATCTCCGGCTGTAACACATAATATATGAGGTTCAGGCTGACATTGTTTTAATTAATACCTGTCATGTCACTACAGTTGTTCTGAGGACTATAGTATCAGACTAGATGCTGTGTCCTCATTTAGCCTATCTTGTCATTACCACATTTATTTATTAATAAAACACTTATTAATGAAACTGCAGTTTTCCTTAAAATCACAATCACTTCTTTGCACAGGGAGGAAGTCGTAACAGCTCCTGTTTAAGAACAGTGAAGATGAAGTGATTTACAGTGAATAGTGTAATTTGATATTTTTCACCAGAAAGTCCCATCAGTAAAAACAAAGAGTGACACTCAGCACAGTTCATATCACATCCATACAGGGTTAGCACTATAGAGCTGTTGTATTCTTTCTCCAATTCGTTACTGTTGGATCATTCCAATAAAAGTTCATGCATTGGACTCGGTGTCATAGAGGAAAAATTGGATCAGTATTAGGAACATCTCCTCATGCCACTATCAGAGAGAATTTTAGAAGTGTCCCATAAATCACCAGGTCAGTGAGAACATATGAGCCACTTCTCGACAAATGAGTCAGGCCCATGTCTGCCAAGAAAATCAGCTCAAACATCAGCTCTTTATCCCTTCAGCCTCAGACCTGTACGTGATGGTATAAGCAGCAGGAAGTTGCTGGCCAGTTGATTGCCATCGATGGCCATGAAGACTGTGATAATGATGATGATGGCAATTTGTCTTACGCTGCTGCTCTGGAAAGTCTCTATCAGCACCTAGTATTGGTCGCTGACAGTTGCTGTGTGTGTTTTGTCATTTAGTTTTATGCACGTTTCTACAATGTGAGTAAGCCACATTTATATATATATATATATAAACAAAAACAATGAAAGTCTCTGCACAGTGGAGGGGCTGGGATAAGGTAGCAGAAGACACAACAACCCAGATCCTTTGTTAATAAGATACTACAACACACACACATACACACACATTCAGCTCTGAGGGAGCGAAATGGAAGGTGTCAGCTTTCACAACAGGCTTGTCATTCTGTGTGTGTGTGTGCGCGTGTGTGTGTGTGTGTGTGTGTGTGTGTGTAAAAAAAGT
>OMNW01034811.1:35220-48526 GCA_900303245.1 Selene dorsalis | reverse complement strand
TGAGAGGGACATGGAGGCTGTGACCCAACCAGAGAGGGACATGGAGGCTGTGACCCAACCAGAGAGGGACATGGAGGCTGTGACCCAGCCAGAGAGGGACATGGAGGCTGTGACCCAACCAGAGAGGGACATGGAGGCTGTGACCCAGCCTGAGAGGGACATGGAGGCTGCGGCCCAGACGGAGAGGGACAAGGAAGTGGTGACCCAGCCAGGGAAGGTTTGAGGCTGTGGCTCAGCTGGAGAGGGAGATGACTGCAGCCCAACCAGAACTGTGGGTGGTTGCAACACAGTGGGGACAGATGACGGCTGCAGCACAGCGAGGAGAGATGGTGGCTGCAGCAAGGCAGGGGCCAGGCGGTGACCGCAGGGAGTGGTGGCTACAGCACAGCGGGGATATGAGGGTGGCTAGCTGGCCTATCGCTGGCAGGCTGGGAGCTTTGGGCTGATTGTGATTGGGCCTGTGCTGCCTTGTAAGACAGCTGAACAGAGCGTGGCCCCCCCCATGCCAGTTCCCCAGAAAGGGTTGGTCTCTGCTGGGTAGGTGGGTTGCTGGAGCTGAGGGTAAGACTGGGGCCTCATACAACCCTGCTTAAAAAAAACCTGAACCATCCCTTCAATGACTGACACTAATAATGTTGTACCTGATAAATTCGGTTTGTAAAATGTCAAAAAAGCTTTTGATTAAAACTTTTGATCATTTTTGTTTACCATCTTCAGATGTCTCATTTTGTCTAAAAACCACATCCATACCCATGTATCACTCTGTTCACATGATAAACAATGAATCACTTATAAAACCACCTGTTGTGTCGAATCATTTAACCATCCGTGCTCCTCTTTCTTCCCCTGGTTTCCTATGCAGAGCTGGTGCTGTTTTGTTTTCAGACAGGTTTTTGGTGACCCTGCTGAGGACAAGACGGCTGTTTCCTCACGTCGCAGAGATCCCCCTCCCACCAGAGACTCTGCTTGCTCTGCAATCACCTCGACATTTACATTCAGATGAGTGCGCAGAGGCTGCTGCACCGCTGAAATGTAAATTTACCCAGAGATCAGCCGGGGACTCGGGAGAAGCAAGGTGATACCACAGCCTCATGCTTGTCCTCACATGACATTTAAAACCATAATCACCGGGGTTTAATTGGTGAGCAGGGTCAAGACCACCTCGGTTCTAAAGTTAGCCTGTGTGGAGGTGCATTCAGGTCTTATAGGACAGAGACATACAGAGGTGAGACTCAGTCTGAACATTCATAGTCTCCTGAGGAGGAGTCCTGACCTCATGACCTCCTGACCTTTCCTCTAGGAGGAAGGCTGCAACAAATATCAAAACCCACAACAGATTTTCATGAAATTCCTTCTGCACCTTCTGCTCCCCAGAGGTTAAATCTCCAGGCACAGGGTTAAACCTTTTTATTTCAGTTTAAATAGAGTTTTGCTGGAAATGACCAAAGTAGTTTATGGTTATCAGAGTATGTTACCTTGGTGATGTTACTGTGAATGCTTAGATGTCCAACTACTTTACAGAAGTGATTCAGTGTTGGTGGACGACCTTGAAGACTTGATGCCTGTCAGCAATTAGTTAGCTGGTCTTAGCAAGTTGGGAACCCTCTCCACTAACTTCTCCCACACTTAGCTGCGAGGGGAGGGGAGGAGAGAAGAGGAGAGGATATGGCTGTAACCTGATGTGCCCCCCAGCAGTCTAAGCCTATAGCAGCGTAGCTATAAAATGAACCAGGGCTACCTGAGCCAGCCCTGACTAAAAGCCCTAAGCTTTAAGAAACATTTCTTTGTGCAACTGACACCAAACTTTGAACAGTTGAGTTTGTGCTTCTGACATCTTTGATTGACAGCACGAACCCCCTGCTGTGTGTGGAGGTGTGGCCTGCAGTGGTCCTCACACTCACCTGCTGGTTAATAAAAGCAAAAAGAAAAGTAGAGCAGAGGCAGCGAAAGGAGCCGGCGGTCATCTCAGGTTCCTTGAGAGACCTCATTGAGATTCAGAGAGCGTCTGGACTCAGCCTCTTCACTGCCAAACCCACCGACCCGCTACTGAGGGAAATCAGCCTCCTCAGACAGCAGGTCCTCCTTCTTCTCTCTCTTATTCAGGCGGACGCAGGGAGCAGTGACTCACTGACTCACTTCAGTGCATTGTGATTTGGTGTTGAGCCAGTATCAAAGTGTGATCTGCTTCACTTTCCATTAAGACACGTGTTAAACTGGGAGCTCACCAGTCCACTATCGACCCACACACATCAATCCTCAATTAATCCCTCAAAAGTCCTGAGGTGACATCTTCATTAAAAACACCACATGCTCAAACAGCAGCAGTTAATGTGAGGATGCAGCAGCTGTAGTTATTAGTGTGAATGTCTCATTACATTAATCCATCGTCCATCAAATGATTCCTGATCAGCTTAAAGAGGGACCACGTTGATGTGCAGCACCTCATTAGGATGTGTCCCTGTTCCCTGTCACAGTCTCTGTTACACCCATGCGTCCAGTTGGGGTTATAGAGTTCAATGCACGTTGCCGTGGTTACCCTGACGAGTGGATTTTTCTTAATCTTGTTTGTATTGCCCACGAGAACTCAGATGAGCACAATCCACATCTATTGATGCTGTGATGCTTTGACTTGCTGTGTCGCTTTTTGAACTCCTGCCACTGGTCAATGAGACATTTAATGGTCTCCTGTTCAAACGCGTCTCTGATCCACTTGCGGCTCACATCAGTAGCTTCTCTGCTCCTCACCTGAACACCAGAGACCAATGAATCACATACCTAATAGCTTTTTCATCTTGTGCATTTACTTGTTTTTAAATTGAAACGGTGTCATTAAAGTTTACACATTCGTTCACTCGCTGATCGTTACCGAGCCAAGTTGTTAATGATGAGCGTGTTTGTTTGATTTCCTCGTCTTGGTGGTGACACCTGTGCCGAGGTGCACCCGAGTGACCTCAATAGATGTAAACCCACCGGCCTCCCACCCCCACACTCCTTCATTAAAGCCAGTGAACTGTTTCAACAGGTTCTCATCGACTCTATAGACGGCTGCAGCCTCCACAGGGTCACACCAGGACACACACACACACACACACACACACGGGCCGAACTTTTGGAGTGGCTGGAGGTGTTTGATTTAATTTCTCATTCAGTCCTTGTATTTCCGTATTTCTGCCTGCTCTGATATGCATGAGGGACATTTACATTTAACACAGCTATTTGACCTACATACAAAATGAGAGGAGAGAGAGAGGAGAGGGAGGGGATGAGTGTCAACCAGGGAAAGAAGGGGAGAGGTGTTGAGAGGAGATGAGGAAAAGAGGAGAGAAAGAGCAAAGAAACAGGAATAGAGGAGAAAAGAGGAGTGTGATGGAGGCTCACATCTTTCTATACTGCAGCCTGAAGGTGCGGCACTAACAGGATGACATAAGTTCACAGCATGAACTGAAATGAACTGAAGCCATTAAGAAACTCTCCGGTCCCGCTGAATCTCTGGTTTGATACATGATATGAAGTATAAATATTTCCTCAGATTCCCTGGGATCACCGGTTTTAATTTTGCAAAAACGCCCTGACCTGATTTCTCCCCAATCACTCCAGCATGACCGAGCGTGGTGCAGCCAGAAACTCACAACTACTCACCAGAGTCTGCCAACTCTACATGGACAGCTGTCTTCACATGGACACGGTCTTTACCAACTCTATATGGACACCTGAGGATCATCATGGTCACATGAACACTTGAGGGTCGGTACTGTCTCTTTGTGGACACTTTAGGGTAAGTTTGTCTTTAAATGGGCACCTGAGCGTCATCAGTGTCTCCATGTGAACGCTTGAGTGTCATCACTGTCACTATGTGGACACCTACGGGTCGTTATTGTTTCAACATGGACGCCTGAGAGTCGTCATCGTCCACAAGTGGACACACAAGGGATGTTAATGTCTCTAGGTGGACAAGATGGCCAGTGTTGACTCTATGTAAACATGTGAGTGTGGTTATTGTCTCTATGGACCCAGTTGTCAGGTGGGAGTTACTGTCATCTTCAAATCTGGGACAAAATAAGACTACCTGGTTTTTGGATAGAAAATATACACAACATCATATCATACATAACCAAAAGACTGACCAGGACAAAGATATAATTTCATTTTACTATGAAAAGTTGACAAGTGCTTATAATGAACTTTCTAGCCGAGTGACTGTAGAAGCTGTAGAATAAAAAGAAAAACTAACTGTACACTTTTATTTCTTGTTGTTTCTGTAGTCACATATAGGTATAGTTAATGGGAACCTGACCTTGGAAAACACCTACCACCTGAACAATGGAACCCCATAATACAACTTACAAACTATTTATCAAAATGTGTTTGATATAAAATTATATAAATGAAGATTTTGCACCAAACATACATAACCCCATACAAACTAAATAAAATGAACCCTCAGATGTCAGATTTGTGTTGGCATGGTTGTGGAAAGAAAGGATCCTTAATGCATAGCCTATATCATGGAACTGCTCAGAATGTGCCCTGAAGTGTGTTTGTTGGGAGTCAAAATGGACAGTGCAAAATCTGACATTTGCATTCCTCTCTGTGAAGAGGATTATACTGATGGACTCGAATGTACAGAAACCAAACTGCTTTTGTTTGAACAACTGGTTAAAGGACTTAATAGAATTAATAATGATGGAACGTGCAGCCTCAGTACTACAGGATCTGTATAGAGAGGGGCTAGATCAGGCATGGGCAAACTATTCCTCAAAGGGCCGTGTGGCTGCAGGTTTTTGTTCCAACCAACCAAGAACACACAGTTTGACCAATCAACTGTCTGAAGACTGAGATCAGTTGATTAACTGAGTCAGGTCTGGTGTGCTGCTGCTTGGTTGGAAAGAAAACCTGCAGCCACACCGGCTCTTTGTGGAATAGTTTGCCCATTCCTGGTCTAGATGGACCATGGACATTAAAAAATACTTAAGTGAGAGAAATGAACTTTAAGAATGATTGTAATGGTACAGCCAGTACTACATGAATATGAATTTTAGTTTGTAGTAAACCTGCTAGAGTGCAGTTGTTTGTTTTAGTTTTCAACAAGTCTCTGACACATCTCCTGTGAAATCCCAGACCATTGTTCTTTAGGAAATCTCTCAAGCTCCTCCAGATTTGATGGCCTTCTAGCATGGACCTTGGTCTTCAGTCCACCCCACAGATTTTCAATGGAATTCAAGTCAGGGCTTTGTGCAGGTCAAATAACATTCACTTCAGTCCTCTGGAGGTTGTTCTTCACTAGGAGGGATCTATGTTTTTGTTCATTGTCATGTTGGACGAGATAGCAACAACCCAGACCCAGTACTGCTGACTGCTAACTGCTAAAGGTTTCCTTTCAAAATCTTCACATATTCTTCTTTCCTCATGAGTCCTTCCACCTTGACAAGATTCCCAGTTGCAGCCACACTGAAGCATCTCCACAGCATAATACTCCCACCACCGTGTTGCACTGTGGGGATGATATTCTTCACCTCTGTTTAACAGCATTTGGGAAATACTTACAAAAAAGTGAAATTTTCATAGGGGGGCTAATAATTTCATCCTCAACTGTGCTGCAAAACTGATTTTTGTCTTCTCTGAGATTTCACACATTACACTGTTTTATGGTTAAAGGAGACATATTCTGCCCCTTTTTCACAAATTAAAATAGTTCCCAGGTGTCTTAAAGACATGTCTGTGACATGCTTCGGTCAAAATACCCCAAGGATCAAACATCACAGCTCTTTTCATCCACTCAAAACAGCCCTGTTCAGAACGGCTGGTTTCAGTGCTCTTGTCCCTTTAAATGCAAATGAACAACTGCTAGCCCCGCCCTCTACTGGTACCCATAATCACAGGTAGGGGTGGTATTATGCAAATTCGAAAACTAATGACATCATTGTCTGACAACTGAGGGAACAGCTTGAAAAACCACATGGATTTCAACCTGGGGAGCAAATTACATTTTTTTTGTCAATTCACACATTTTGGGGGCCAGAAGGCAAACACCAAAACATATGTTAAAGAGCCTTCAGAAAGTGATATTTCCATAATATGTCCCCCTGATGGACAACAGTCAGTGTAATACTGTAAACCACATGTTGCCATAAGGTGTTATAAAGCTACACAAGGGCAAATACAAGGGAAAATCAGTAGTAATTAGCAGTGGTACTGTCTCAGGTACTGCCTGAAGAAGAAAACACATTATCTATCTACTCCCTGTCAACTCCTCCTGGTCAACCAGCAGCTCTCAGGTCAGCTTTGATGTAAAATCAAATCAAGCTAGAAATGCATGACATCCCAAAACATTCATCTCATCTGCATAATGCATCATAGTTTTTTCTGGTGATGGTAGAAAGCATGGTTAAATGAAGGTGTGAGGGGTAGAGAGGCCTCAGAGCTGCTGGACTGATGCAGGAATCAGCCTCAGGTACATTATGCATTATGCATCACTGTAAAAGCTACTGGACCTATTCTGACAAGTTCCAGGAAGACTGAAGAACTGGCTGAACAGAAGTGCTCTCTTTACGTCATCAGTCACCTTCCTCTGTGTGCTCAGCACAACACCACCACAGAGAGGTGGGAGAGGATGAGGTCCATCACTGGCTATGAGGAGAAGAAAGGCCAAGCTACATCAGGTGATGTGGATAAGGCCAATGAACTAGTTTAACCTGTTCTCTATCCCACTGCTTCAGATGCATCAGTGTTCCTATCTGTCTTCCCTACCTGTTTCTAACAACAACTGACAAGTGTTGACAGGGAAATGAACGGAGTTGAGTTACTCAATCTATCAAAGTGAGCAAAGTGTTCCTGCATTTTTGGATTAAACGTCACTCGTGTTATGTGCTGGGACCCTGTTTGTACTGTTGATGAAGTATGGTGCTGTTCTGAGCATTATTTGTGTCTATGAGTGGCTTTTCGATGGTGGTTGGCTCGTGGCTACAAAGACAGCAGTATTTTACTATCTGGCTGTTTGTACTGAAGTCTCTACAACTAGAGAGGTTTGCAGTCGGCAAACTTAATCTCTCCGGGGGGGTTCTAC
Source organism: Selene dorsalis (assembly GCA_900303245.1). Classification (NCBI taxonomy): domain Eukaryota; kingdom Metazoa; phylum Chordata; class Actinopteri; order Carangiformes; family Carangidae; genus Selene; species Selene dorsalis. The sequence continues at coordinate 41,463 of OMNW01034811.1, read as the reverse complement.
TCATTCTCATGGTTTGTTCTGTATGTCCACAGTACATGAGGCTGAGTAACTGTGTCTCAGGCACAGTCTCATGAGCAGCACTGGGGTCTACAGAGAACTGCTCTGACTCTGTTCCTGTTCACTCAGTATACAACAGATTTTAAATACAACTCATCACATGTATTTGTATCAAGAACAAACAGGAAGGGGAGAACAGGGATCTGACAATGGTCTTCAGTGAATGGAGCAACAACAACTGCCTCCTTTATGGGATTAAAACACAGACATAAATCGTAATGAGACAGAGCAAATGAGCAAATGAGATCTGCACGTGCGCGAATGAAACATCCGTGCGCATATTGTTTTTTCGAGCGCTTTTCAAAGCACTCGCGAGCTATTTTGTATCCTGCATCTCTGCTCCCTGGAGCAATATTGCAACCTGCGAGGAGAAAAACACACTTGAGTGTGCGCAGAATCTGGTTGCAAAACTATGGAACACCATTGGGTCCAAAATGTCTCTTCGCATACTGCAGATTTAGCTTTTGATTGCATACTTCATGCTACATTTTGGTCAAATCAGTACGTACTAGCAGTATAGTATGCGGTTTCGAATACAGCCCCTGTTAACATGTCAATTTTCAATGTCTTAAGACGGGTCTCATTTGGGTGCACAATTTATGTCAGTGTTTTAATCGCATACCTCCTTCTCCTTCTCTCTAACACCTCTAAGACCAAGGAGGTCTTAGATATCAAAGGACTTTCAGAGGTCTAGGTCCACTCTTCAGCCAATGTACATACAGGTGAAGGACATTGAGGTAATAAATACCTTAATGTGCACCTGGACAGTAAACTTGACTGTCCCTCTGATGTCACCTATGTGTCTCAGTCTCTGACTTATGTCTCAGCAGTTGGCTGAGTAGTGTCATTTGTCCAGTGCTGTAAAGGCTATATGTAATTATTCTCAGGTTACAGGCCTGGATGTGAATAGAACAAAGGCTGGATCTAGATGTGGACATCATTATCCTAAGCATAAGTATCAGTGATCTCTGTTTTACTGCCATCATCAGGCCAACAACTTCATGTTAAATAGTCTGATTTTATTATTTTGGAGGTCTAGGTCTACTCTTTAGCTAGTCAACATATGAGGTTGTGCACCTGGACAGTACATGTCCTCTACCGGAAGGGACAGACTGACGTCTGCACATGTTTTACCAGTCATTGGAGGCCAGTGAGCTGGACGTAAGCATGTCCTCTAAGCCAGGGACTGCTGTCTGCTGTCTACTGACTGTTTCTGTTGCTATTATTCAGAGAACTACCGTACAGAGGACCAAGTCCACGACTTGGACAGACCTTCACATCTTGCACCTTCAGCATGTTGATCTGATTTTAATCGTTCTCGTCTGACAGGCTCTTATTTTTAGAACTTCTTGTGTATACTCTGTGTACCCAGACACAGCTATAAAAACTCCGCTTATCTAACCCTTGGCTGAAGTATTTCAGTGTTTTATTAGAGCTCATATACAGAAAAAGAGCTTACCAATGTGGAAACATTTAATTCAGACCCGAAGCTGAGAAACAGAATGTGATTCCTTCGCTGACGAGAGCTTGGTGGGTCTCTCTCCTCTCTTACCCATGGCGTCTCGAAGACCGCAAAACTTCGAGCGCCTCCATCGGGCTTGAAACTGAGACTGACTTTGTGGACTCATAAAATGTTTGAGGTTTTAAATCCAATTGGGCCGTTTCCGCTGTGGAAGTGCTCACAGTTATGAAGCAGAAAATGTGCTCATATCCCTGGAAATCGCCGCTGCGCTGCATGTGGACATGACCTCCCGCTGCATTCAGATACGCTCTCCCTTCAGTCATGCAGGGAACACGTACAGAGACACTTCAACGCATAAACAGTGAGAGCGGAGCAGCACAAACACAACTGGTCTGCATTAACTGGTTGACAAGATCCAGAATCCCAAAGGCATTTATAGATTGCAGCAACTAATGACATCATTATTTACCAATGGAAACTGAAATATCTCAATAACTATTGGAGGGATTGTAATGACATTTGACGCAAGTGAAAGACTATATGGTGCATTATTATAACCTTTCAATAGATGACACAGGTCAAACTCAAGACCTCATATTTCTATTTATTATTGCTGACCCACTGGTCCACTAATCCCATAATACACTGCAACAGCTACGGTCAAGTCCTATCTGCTGCTCTGTTGACAACAGATGTAGTGTCTTTGGCACACACAAACCCATTACCTTCAATGTAAAAAGCTGCACGGACCTACATCTCCCACCAGTGTTGTGATCGATCCCAGACAGATCCCAGTACCCCCTCTGGCTGTGTCTCTCCTGCTGTTTCCCACAGAGTTCTGCCCCATTTGAAAGGTGAAGGAAGCCCGTATGTGGAAAGATGTCGCCTCTGAGATGTAGAATGTGTATTCACGTGTTGAAAATTTGCTAGTTTTTATCTTTTCTTATTTACTCTCAGCACCATTGTGGTCAATGTGACACCTGGCGCCGTGAAATGAACAGTGGGTCTTTGGGATGCTGGAGGTTGACAGGAATTCCAGAAGACCCATTCTGAGACTGCAGGGATCACACAAGGCAAACCCTTACAGGCCAAATTCCATTCCATATCAGACCCAGAACATGCATTGGTCATTGTTGACCAAGAGACTGGTGCTCATCCTCAGCATACTGAGCGTGCATGGCAGAACCAGAAGCTAGAAGTATGACGCCATAGAGGTAATCACACTCCTGAGTCACTGAAGCTTCATCTCAAGATGATAGAGTGGCACCACTGGTTATGTGTACGCCATTACAATGGTGTCTTGGGCAGACTGTTGTGAAAAAAACAAGTCAAGTAAACATCAACTCTGACCATGTGCATTGCTTGTGTACACTGTCTGCTGGCATCTATGTCCTGTCAGACTCAAACTTTACCTCATGGCACTTACTCCTGACTAGATCCTTGCTGTTGTATGAACCCTCACATGTATGTAACTTTAGATAAAACCATCTGCTCTGGAACCTTCTGTTTGTGGAGAAGTAATACAAATAATGCAACATCTCTTGACTTGTCTATTGCTTTTGTTAAGGTATTGAAATCATTTGTAATGTGTAACTACATGTGTATTTGCACTAAATGACATCTTAATGAAAAGTTCAAATTGTTCCACTTTATTTGATTTCAAAGAAAACAGTCACTGTTATATATGTAATTACACTAAATGACATCTTAATGAAGAGGACGACATTTATGACACAATTATAATGGTCTTGTGACAGCCAATGTCAAAACCAATCATATAAGACAGTTTTATGTCACGTTAAGATATAAAGCTAAACAGTGTTTTTTTTTGTAAAGTTTGACAATTTGGTCTACTGTGACATGTTTATGACAGGTTATGTTATGAAGCTGTCATAACACAGACATCTCAAACAACGTCAGCTTTGCTAAAGTGACATTATTCACCAAATGACACTTAATAAAAACTTTCAGCAACATGAGCGGAGACGTTGTCTCAGCCTGTTGTAGCTGTCCTCCAGCTGCTCTTTTTCGAAAGAGACCAAAATATCTGAAAAACAAGAAACGCATCAAAGATATCAAGTCAGATTTTAAGACACGCATGATGGAGTTAGAGCCTGTGAATCATGAACTGACTGTGGCACTTGCGATCTAGAGTTTAAAGGGATGGTTCAACATTTTGGCAAATTCACTTATTACCATAATTCCTAGTCATAGAAGTAGGTTCATTACCTTTAATTATCGGTGCATGTTGTTTTGAGATCTGCAGGGCAGAGACGTGAGCTGCGGTACAGGTCCTCTGTCCCCTGTCCCTCATCAAACTCATCAAATACACAATCCAACAACTCCAAAACACTCTCATAGACAAGTTGTGACCTGCACATTCACCACGCTATGAAATAATAATGTAACATTACAACACATGAAGCAAATACTTGGAATTAAAACAAAAACAACTCATGATGTTACATGATTACTACCCCTCTGACTGTAGGGATTATGGCAATAGGTGAATTTGCCAAAATGTTGAACTATCCCTTTAATACCAGCATGAGGAAGCACTGTCCTTCAGTTTACTCTGGGTATGGTGACTTGTGGGTAACTGTGCTGACTGACATGTCAAGGGACGGTCATTTTAACTTAAATAGGGTTTAATGTGGGAAATAACACATATAAGATGAATGAATAAAACCCCTCACAGCGAGTGAAGATCCCGGCCAGCATCAGAAGATAGAGCACTCCCAGAGACACTGCGAAAGCTCTGGACCAGCGTCTCCTGGCAGCTTGCAGGTTCTTCTCAGGGCGTGGAGCTACAGAGGTGAAACACACTTTTGTTTAATCATTTCTTTGAGGCTCATTTGATCTTTGCAACTTTTCTTTCCCTTTAGTTCAATGACATTTGGACTTTAATGTTCTTCAGTTCCAAGAACAGGAATTAATGTAACGTAACCTGATGTGATACGCCATTCAAACCAAGGTTTTCAGAATTGATTTTAAATCTCCACACACTGAGGCTGAATGTTTGCTTTTCTCTTGCTATACTCATTGTTCCATACTGACCAGCATCAGTCTGCTGCTCTCCACCCTCCAACATCTCCACCTCGATTGTCTCTCTCTGTCTTCTGTCCTCTTGGACTCCTTTGACATATGTCACCCTTGGACCTGACATCTTGATCAGTGAAAGGAGCTTACAGCTGACTGAACTGGTTCCTGACCTGTCTTCACAGTTTCTTTTTCTCTCTCTGAGTCAGGTAGCTTTCTACAGAGAGAAAGGGAAGTAGCAGCCGCACAAACCACAGACACTTAAAACACAGTTTAAGGAAACTGTTAATGGCTCTTATTTTTAAGTTAAGGACTGTATGTTTGATGCATTGGATTTAGCAAACCTTTGAAGTTTTAACTTTATTCAGTCATTATTTCCTCCTTTCCTTAATTCTTACGTTTTTGCATATTTGTCACGTTTAAATGTTTCAGATCATCAAACAAATGTTGATATTAGACAAAGACAGCCCAAGTTAGCCCAGTGATGAAAAATAGCTCATAGAATTTAAACTGGAGTCAGAGAACAAAGCAGAGAAATTCATACATAAAGTGCAATCAACCCAATTTAAACATGTTTTGCTCATTATTCTGCAAGACACACATCCATAGTGCAGATAGGTACGAGGATGGCTGAATTTTCTTCTGATTAAGTTGAAGTTTATAAGGTCCAGTTGAAGCTGTAGTCTGGCTGAGTCAGATAACAGGTCTAACTGTGAGCCTCATGGCAGGGTGTGCCCAGACACAGCTCCAGTCCCCAACACATTAGTTGGGTCAAAATATTTAACCCAACCTTGGGTAGAAACAACCCAATCTGCTCAACATCGACAGCTACCCAGCAGGGTTGGGCATCTCTGGCATGAGGCCGATACACATCTCCATACACTGTGCGATGTGATACCATTCACAGCTCAATCACGATGCAGTGTGATTCAACAAAGTGCGACTCGATGCGATGCCATATGACTCCATCATGATGCACTGCACAATTCAAAGAGTTTGATCACTTATTAATCAAATAAAATGAAGAGCTCTCACAAACTGGCCTTGGTCACAAGCTCTGTATAAATTTTAATAGTAGAAGTAGTTTAAATATTCCAGTGCAGTAGACTTTAAATACATCCTGGCTCACAGAATTAAGCAGAATTAAGCTCAAAGAATTAAATACAATATGAAAACTATGTGCTTAGCGCTCTTCATGCTGCAGGTCAGCAAACTCACCAGTGAGTAGGTAACTCAGAACCATTTTATAGCTATGCTGCCATAGGCTTAAAGGAGAAGTTCCGTTTTTTGCAACCTGGACCTTATTTCTAGCATAAAATACGTTCATTTACTCACCCGAACAACTTTGGTGTAACTTGGAGTCCTTCAGAAGATATTTAGATCCACTCGCGATCTACGTATATCCATATAACAGGAGGTGTTGGGGCAAGGATGCAGCGTCTAAATAAGACATTATCTGCTGTGAAACTCCTTCATTTCACCAATATGTTGTTATGAATCACCAGCACTATTCCCCCGTAAGCTCAGAGCGGCTCAGAGTTGTGTTGTTGTCACCTGGGGTTTTTTACACGGCTTTTCACTGACCTACGACTTCGATGACGTCACTTCCGTGCCACTGCTTTTCTCCAAGTTTCAGAGTGGTCGTCAGAAAGATGATAATATGGGAAAATTTGTGGAAAAATTTA
>OMNW01034811.1:15793-35200 GCA_900303245.1 Selene dorsalis | reverse complement strand
TGACTGTAGGGATTATGGCAATAGGTGAATTTGCCAAAATGTTGAACTATCCCTTTAATACCAGCATGAGGAAGCACTGTCCTTCAGTTTACTCTGGGTATGGTGACTTGTGGGTAACTGTGCTGACTGACATGTCAAGTAACATTCAAGGGACGGTCATTTTAACTTAAATAGGGTTTAATGTGGGAAATAACACATATAAGATGAATGAATAAAACCCCTCACAGCGAGTGAAGATCCCGGCCAGCATCAGAAGATAGAGCACTCCCAGAGACACTGCGAAAGCTCTGGACCAGCGTCTGGATCTAAATATACGAGTGGATCTAAATATCTTCTGAAGGACTCCAAGTTACACCAAAGTTGTTCAGGTGAGTAAATGAATGTATCTTATGCTAGAAATAAGGTCCAGGTTGCAAAAAACAGAACTTCTCCTTTAAACTGCAGGGGGACACATCAGGTTACATGGAGCCATATGACATATGTCACATTCAGATCTGACATCTTGATTGGTGACAAAAGCTAAAAGCTAACTGAACTGGTTTCTGACCTGTCTTCACAGCTTCTCTTTCTTCCCCTCTTCCGTTTTATACAGAGAGAAAGGGAAGTAGCAGCCGGACAAACCACAACCTCAGACTATTAAAACACAGTTGTTGTTTAACCCGGAAACTGTTCTCTCTTAATTAGGTCTGTTTTTTTGTTTTTTTTTAGAATTACAGTTTTTCTCAGTTGCTAAAACTATACCCCATCCTCTGAATCAAATTCTCAGTAGCCTAAACTCATGTTTCAATCAAACACTCTTTTGGCCAAACCTTCATCATTGCTCAGGTACTTCAACACAATTTGCAAAACTCATCTACTTTAATTTTTTTTGCAAAACCTTAAACATGTTCTCAGTCACTAACCACATTTCACACTGTGATACACTTGTGTTGCAAAATTGTAAACACTTGCAGCAAAATGTGAACACAACTCCAACACAGCTGTCATCTTCTACACACTCAAGTTAAAGAGATGTTAAGAGATGTGTTTTAGCAGTTGTGACAAACTCTAAGTGAGGGACCATATGGTTGATGCAACAGATTTAGCAAACTTTAAAATAGACAGAGAAATAGACTACATGAGGTTTTGACTTGACTTTATCAGTCACTGTGCAGATACACTCTGCAGCAGCAGCAACAAGCACATACAAGCATTTGTCAATAAATGAGAATGTGATGGAGGTCAGCAGTCTTCTCCATGATAGTGTAGCCTGCTGAACCAGACTAAGAGACTTTGGAGTTAATCAGCTGATTAGAGTGTGACATCATCAGGCTACAATCATGAACTTTTTCACTATATTCAAATTTTTTGAGATACTGAATTTTGACTTTTCATTTATGTAACCCATTATCATTACAGTTAAAAGAAATAAATATTTCAGTCTGTGTGTGTGAATCTGTATAATATATGAGTTTCACTATTTGAATTGAACTATTATTCTGATCCCAGCAGTCGACTGGATTCAAGGTGGATTTTAGGGGAAAAAAAGTAATTTAAATTTAATTCAAACTGCTCAAATACACAACATTTATAATGTAGCATATATACATTTATTTATTGATATTTTGCACCTTATCTTCAAACCATTACAGTAATAAAGTAAATAAAGTTAACTTTTTTTTCATCATTCCACAAATAAAGACATTTTCCCCAACTGCTGGAAATTTGAAGTTTGAAGTTGAATTTGAAACACATGGAAAAATATTCACTATGTATTTGAGGCTTCTTTTTTTATTTATTTATCTTTTTTGGCTCCGATTAGGTCTGGCTGTTCAAAAGGCATTGAAGGAACAAGAAAACAGCACGGAAAACTATAAAAACAGTCCATTTTCAAATAAATCTACTTTGAGTGACCCCATGCTGCTGCTCTAGATGTTGTTTACAGGACTAGCAGCCTTTAGTGTGATATGCAGTCCCAGCTCTTGTTATCTGCACTTTAAAAGTTTGGATCTGGATCAGACTGATCCAATCTGATTTTGCTTTAAATAGCTGTAATAAAAGTAAAGTGGATTATGTGATCCTGGATGGCAAAACAAGGGATTTCAAAATCTGGATCATTTTGACCCAGATTACACCTTTTGAACATCTGGGCCCAGAGCTTCAAGACTCTGATTGTAAATGTTTTAAAGCAACACTATATAGCCTAAATAACGGAGCGGTGTTGTACAACTCCCCACCAGAATCTATAGTCAGAGTTACAGGGGAAGTCAGAGTATGTTCAACATCAAGCTCCAGCCTGGTCTCCCTGCTCCTCTCACCCGCACACAGAGCCCTGTGCTGGGACACGTGGCCAGCCAGCCTCCCCTCCAGAGCTCTGGCGACACATAAAAGTCCGACTAGGCTCGTGTTCTATCACTTTCTCACTCTGACAAAACCCTCATTGCTTTCCTCCGACGCTGGCTCTGTCAACACATTCGCATACTGTGCTTCCCCGGGGATGCTCGTGAAGACGGTCACGCGCTTCACTTTCACGGCAGATGGGGGAGAGGAGGTTGTGTTCCTACCCGCAGAGGAAAGTTACAGAATGCAGTTTCAGCCTTGCGCGACCCGGCTCAGGCTGCAGAGACGGCACCATTCATCCTATTAACCGCTTTTCTACCACTTGAGTGAGTTTAGAGTTTTATGGTCGAGAGACTACATAGTGTTGCTTTAATATTTGGATAAAAGGTTGACTGTGAACCTATGAAGACAGAGGAGTTACAAATTTGGGACACATTTATTCAAATATTTCCTACAATGGAAAAAGCGTTTGACATTTGATACAAATGCTTGATTGATTCATAACTGTATGATACTTTCAATGCAGTATTTCAACAGTGCAGATTTTGTACTTTTGGATTGTGTGAAAGCAGCTGTGAAAAATCAGAATCTGTCAATTCAAAGAATAAACTGTGAATATAAAACTGAGGAAATAAAAATGACAACAGACAAAGTTATGCAGTGACACATAGGAAATGGCATCAATTATAGTACAGTAAATTAACATACACATTGAGAAACTGTGGTATCGCTGACCTCTGTTTTAGCGCCATCATGAGGTCATTAAATATGTGTTCGGTTGGTTTATGACCAAATATCTGCAAAACTAATGGCCCATCACACCCTTAGCTCAGTCATGGTCCCTTAGTGTGATTGGTCTGGAAGCGGCGACGTCCTGCTGATCCGGGGGACACATGAAACCTCTGTGGTCTGAAGTCGTGAGGTCATCACCCGCATCAGCTCTCTGTGTCATTAAGAGAGGGCAGAGTCCAACTGACATAACCGTTCATTTTACCTGTCTCTGTCTGAACTCCTGTCAGCAGCTTTGCACTCTGAATCAAGCTTAAAGTGTAGTAATGAGGAGCCCTGGTGCATTGTGGGAGAAACGAGGGCAGTCCTGGTGAGCTGGAAACTCTGAGCTCATTAAACAGTGTCTGTTTGACTGCGATGCTGAACAGGTTTTTGTTACCTGCAGGATGCAAAGCTGACATTTAAGTCTACATGATGTTCTTGCTCTCCTCCCTGTGTGTATGTGTGTGTGTGTGTGAGAGAGAGAGAGTTGGGGGCGGGGATTCATTAGTTTCCTGCTCCTATACTCTCCTGCTCTGTGTTGTGGTTCTGGTATCTGCAGGATCATAGTGTTCATAGCTGAACTCCCATCCAGCTGTAGCTGTGCTGCACAGACCGTCAACAGCAGCCACAAAGAAGACTCTGCCACTGCAGACACACTTACATCATACTCAACACAACGGTCCAAATGCATAAAAATTCATGACTAATGACTAAAACTCTGTGCGTGCACACCATAGATATCCATATATAGTCTTTTCATCCGAATTATGAAGCTGTGCATTCACATAGTTCAACTTAAGAACTCGTTTTGGTCTTAAATACCATAGGTCACAGGATTTTACTTTACTTGTTTCGTTTGTTTCTCTTTTGTTTTAATGTATTTATTTGTATCTGTACAAACACCTTGTAACTATGTTCTAAAAGGCGCTGTGTTGATTATCATTATGACTATTAGCAGGTAGATAAGCTTCATTTCCACTACCTGAATCAATTTGTATAAAATAACACAGAATCACTGCAAATTTAAGTTCTGTTTCACTCTGAACTTCATTCACTGGACTGAAGACGTGTTAATGAGGCTCAGACAGGCTTCACCACTGTGATCAGTAAGGCCCTGTCCCATTTTAACCACTTCCACTCGATTTTGGCCCTAGCACTTGGTTTTGCGCGTACCCATGTAAGGGTAGGGTGTCCCAATTCTTCTGGAGGAAGTGCTTTTCTGCCCCTAAAACCACCCCTGTGTAAATCGAGAGAGTCCGGCTGCAGACTTTCGAACACAGTGCAAGATGAAAAGCAGCAAAGGCGTCTTCTGTTTTCTGCATTTCTTCTTCATTGGTTCATCATACGAAGAAAGGTCACGAAACCGTGCGGTCAGAGGAGTGTGAAGTGACACATTCTGTGTTTATAAAGATCAGTTTGATTGCAGTACAGTGTGTACTAGTGTTCTAGGGTCTAGGGCCCTTAACGTCACTCTAACAGTCTTAGTGGAGGTTCTCAAAGTGTTTAAAGGTAGGGTTGGAGATCTCTTTCTGGAACAGTTTTTCTTGAATAGCTTGAATTCCTCTTCACAAAAGAAAAAAGTCACCTGTGGAACGGACAATCCTGGAAAAACACCATCCAATCATTTTGAACGCCACGTTCAAGTCAATTGGATCATAATGTGTCAATCAAACTGCCAACTCTGTCCCTCCCTCCCTCCACTACGCGCCCCGCTCTTCGTGCACTAATCACATGCTCAGAGTCTTCAATGAGTTACAACGTGGAAAAGAAAATGCCAGTGATCCAGTGTAGCACACTGAAGCCCGGTAGGTGGTAATGTAGCTCTAAACTGGATGCTGGATGGTTTATTACAGGCATGTCCAAACTATTCCACAAAGGGCCGTGTGGGTGCAGGTTTTCTTTCCAACCAAGCAGCAGCACACCAGACCTGACTCATTTAATCAGCTGATCTCAGTCTTCAGACAGTTGATTGGTCAAACTGTGTGTTCTTGGTTGGTTGGAACAAAAACCTGCAGCCACATGGCCCTTTGAGGAATAGTTTGCCCATGCCTGGCATAGTGGGTTTCATCTCAGTATGGTGATAAGCACTGGCTCACAGCTGACATTCATTCCTGAAGAATCCCATGGCATGCTCTGGTGCACCCCCCTGGAGGAAAAACAAAACAAAACAGTGCTTACCCCTGGTTGTAAGGAATCTTCTCCACCCTCAAGGCCCTGGTGCACCGGTGGGTGATTTAATTGGTGGTCTGGCCCTCTGGTGCAGCTGCAGTGCAGTACTAATCCACTGGATGGCAGTGTTTTCCCGTGATTGACGTTAGCTCTGCCATGCGCTTCTGCACACAATCGCTGTAGTATGGGGATACATCTGACATCTGTAAAAAGTTATCTGCTTTATTATGGCTTTATTAAAATGGATGCATCTTGACAGTTAATGGGAACCGCTTTCAAATAAATGTTTCGTTACTTTCAATATGCTTCACTCTTGCAGCATGAAAAGGCCTGTGATAAGGTCAGAGAAATGTCTGATGAAATGAAATAAAACATAGGATGACCAGTGGAGCATGTGCAACGTGATGCTTTTCACAAATTCAATTAGCATACATGCCTTTTCACGTTAGAAGACGTTCACTGTGACGCCCATATACTGTCAGGCCGTGGTAAACACACACAGGAGCAGACTGCCGGTTAAAGCAGGCTGCTCTTGCCCTGCAGGTGCAAAAGTGCGCTACAAGCGGGACCTGTGGCGCGTCTTTTCCAGCGCCAGCGGGAGGGCAGTGACGCGCTCCAAGGAGGTCACATTTCACACCAAGACGGAGATTAAAGCTGCACAGATGAGAAACTGGCTGTTCTCATTGTAGCCTAGTGAGTATGGTGCACATTGTCTCGTCTAAGATAGATAGATAGATAGATAGAGAGAGAGTGTGTGTGTGTGTGTCTGTGTGTGTGTGTGTGTGTGTGTGTGTGTATGTGTGTGTGTGCGTGTGTGTGTGTGTGTGTGTGTGTGTGTGTGTGTGCGTGCGAGAGAGAGAGAGAGAGAGAGAGAGAGAGAGAGAGAGAGACTGACTGACTTATAGTGAAACCAGAGATAGCCAACCAATCAAAAATCCCCCCGGGCGTTTAAAGGGATGGTGGGCAGTCTTTCGGGTTTTAAGAGCGACTTCTTTTACAACCTCCACATACTCTCACGTCTTGATCTCCCACAGACCACTCACACAGAGCGTAGCGCTCGGATGAGTAACAGTCCGGTCAACCCTGAGTCGACATGGATCTGTCCTGAGCTGCCTCTCTCCTCTTTTTGTTCCTCCTTGTGAGCTGGATGGTTGCTGGATGCTCATCGCCCTCCCCCCGCCGCACTTGTTGCGCAGAGACTGGATGCGCCGCTGAGTCCTTGGAGAGGAGAGGCAGGGACGGACTGCAACAGGTGCACACAGAACATCTCCTCTGAAGAGGCTGCACCTGAGGTAGGGACATTACGCATCATTTGGCAATTTATGAGATGAGTATTTGTTTGGGGTATTTTGGGCTACTCCGTGTGGATCTATAAAGAATGACTTTGACTTGGATATGACATTTAATTAAATGCATTTTTGTTTTGTTTTTTTCTACTTTTTAATTTTTTTTTAGCCTCAAGATAAGACAAAACTTTAAATGCTGATTTGAAACCCCTGGTGCTTCGGTCATCTTCAGCCCCCATCGAGCGCACAGAGCCAGGATGCCGGTCCTGACAAGCCCCGACATCGCTAACAAGTTTAAGGAGAAATGGCTGGCGGTCTACCCGGAGGATCAGGTCACCGGGTCCGACTCTGTCCCCCTTGACGACAGTCTCACCAGCCTCCACTGGCTCCAGAATTTCTCCATCCTCAGCGCGGACCCGGAGCGACCCAACGGCGCTGGACCGGGACCGGGCTGCCCGTCCTCCCAGCAGCACCTCTTTCTTAAACGGCTCGGCTTCCCTAGAGGAGGCACTGACTCTCCGTCCAGCCCTCCGGCCGGGGACACCGCCGCCACTGGGATGCCTCTGTACCTCGGGAGCCCCGTTACCTCCGGCAGCGACTCCACCACTGCACCGCGGTTTGCCAGTTGCGCACATCCCGCATCCGGCTACTCACAGATCCCGATCCAGGCCAGCCCGCCGGTGGAGGTCGACTACAAAACCAACCCTAAAGTCAAACCGCCCTATTCCTACGCCTCTCTCATCTGCATGGCCATGCAGGCCAGCAAGCAGCCCAAAGTGACTCTGTCCACCATCTATAACTGGATAACGGAGAATTTCTGCTACTACAGACACGCGGAGCCCAGCTGGCAGGTATAGCTAACCGAAACCCGAATAACTCTCCTTCTATTATTGATGAGTCAGATAAATGGCGAGGGAAGGGAGGGAAGGGTGAGCAGTTGACTCCAGTGTCACCATCAGACACCAAGTCTTTAGGCTGCAGGGCATCTAAAACAACATTTCTATAGAAGTGTATGGAAACAAAAAAAATGACAACATGTAATGTAAGAAATCCATTTTCTGTCTCTCTCTTTCTCCAGGATTAGTGTCTAGCTTTGTCTCTGTAGCCTCTGATGGTTTTGATGGCAAGTGTTTTTAAAGCAGGGATCTGAAATTTCCATCTTCCAGGAGAGTGCTCATACTGGGTTTTTGTCTGAGGGGACTGGTGATAGTGTAGAGAAAGCACTCTAGTGTGTGTGTGTGTGTGTGTGTGTGTGTGTGCTGCCTGAATGTGTGTTAATGAGGGCTCCTGAGAGAGATGGCAGCTAAGCACAGCTGATCATGTTTGAAATGCACAGAGCTGCCTGTTACTAGAAAGCCTCATTAGGTACATTTGCTTTCCTATACAAACAACAACAATACACCCCTCCCCCTCCCCAACCCACCTCCTCTCTCATACCCTTTCAAACGCAAACTGGCTTTTTCCGTTTTTGCATGACTAACTCAAAATTGCTGAAAGCCAATGGGATCACGTTAAATATCCTCTCTTTTCCCTCCCCTCCTCCTTCTCTATGTCACAGAACTCGATTCGTCACAACTTGTCCCTCAACAAGTGTTTCAAGAAGGTCCCCAGACAGAAAGACGAGCCAGGGAAAGGAGGCTTCTGGCAGATTGATCCTCAGTATGCTGACATGTTTGTCAATGGCATCTTTAAACGCAGGAGGATGTCTGCCAGCCACTACAATGGCAGCAGCTCGCATAGACAGAACAAACTGGTTCAGGGTTATAACAGCACCCAAAATGGCTGCCCTTACCAGGAGGTGGGTGGTAAACGGAAGCACCTGCCCTCTAAAAACAGCAACAAGGCGACGAGGGTGACTGAATCCCCTCTATTAGCAACAGAAGCCCACAAAGCAGACATCCTGAGGGGGGACTTTGACCTGGCATCTGTGTTCGATGATGTTCTCAGCGGGAACTGTAGCACCTTTGAGGATCTGGACATCAACACGGCGCTAAGCTCCCTCGGCTGTGAGATGGAGGTTTCCATGCAGGGTAGGCAGCACTCTGCGGCGCTCGGGAGGTGGTGTGGGGGAGGGGACCTCATGGGCCAGAGCCAGCACCTGAGCCACCATCAGTCTTACGGTTACATGGACTTGAACGCCGCTTCAGTGGAGTGCACGGTCAACATGGGAGAGCTCCACGTGCAGTCGCAGCAGCATCCTCAGCAGCTGGACCAGGATCAGCTGCTGCAGAGCCACCACCACCTGCAGCAGTTCGATGAGCCCTCCACGCTGTTCCCGGAGCGGCCTGAGGAGGCGATGCTGCAGCCCTGGGAGGAGATCAAAGAAGAGGCGCAGGCAATTCCTCTTACGCTGGATCAGGGCTTCGGCCTGTGCGAGGGCTTCTTCACAGAGATGCAGCCATGGGAGCGAGTGGAGGCCTACCTGTGACCTTTGACCCTGAACCTCATTGACTTCTGATAAGTGACACCCAATTCTCTAAACATCTCTGATTGTTGGTCCACTTCCATATAACTCCCAAAAGGATGACACTGGAGACAGAGCTACACCATGGTTACTTCTACATTTCCTCCAACCATCCTGCAATACACTACAACTGTAATTTATTTTTTGGAACAGTTACTTGTTTTTTGTTTTTTTTTAATTACAAAAAAAATCATGTAAATCTTAAACTTGAACTTCAAACCCAGCTAACAAAGATGCCCTTAATGAAAGACATTGATCTGACTATAAATCTTGTTGGGTAACATGATTACAGACTCTTGGCACACAGCCCAATTTTCTTCCTGAGGATGTCAGGGGATTGACAGGAAGCAGTGTGTAATGTGATGCAGAGCTGGTACATTGGGCACAATGAAATGACAAAACAACAGAGTCACTTCGATAAACCAAATTAAAGTTTCATGCAGACCAAGAAAGGATTATCTCCTGGCTTCTTCACCAGGGAGAAAAATGATGAAAAGCTTAGCTGTGCGCACAAAAGAGGACATCATTTAAGTTGGATTTTTCTGAGGGGAACTATAAGAGCTCAAATGCGAGGAGGTTGGTAATAAGAGAATGTTTTCAAATGGGTGCTGAAGTGGACTGGACTGTATAAGCTACGTCAGCGATTTGTCCCCAGTGACAGAAGAAAAGTGAAGAAAACCCCACGACCCTCTTTCAAAGCACTCTCTTCAAGCAAGCACTGTCACAGTGGGTCTCAGAAGACAAACAGGAGTCTATTTTGCTACATTAGCATTTAACATTTTTTACTAACATGCAGTGAAAGCAGCCATTCATCTCAACTGTCTACTATGTCGCGTGATGATGAAAGATGAAGCCATCAGAGCAGGATGGACACAAGAGAACTTTTAAATTCATAGTCGGAGATTAGAAATCAGTCACTTATGACTTTGTTATATAGTTGATTTAATATATATTCACTAAAGTATATATAGCGTGAAGCTGGGCAGGAACATTTGCCATTTGTCTACAGTTATGTATTGCAAAGCAAAAAGAGGAGCCGACCTAAAATCGAGTCATGAAATCGAACATTATGCACTTTGATAGGCAGCAGTTTTAGGGAAGCAAGACAGCTTTTTTCAGGATGTTTAGTTTTATTTTTATGGTATTAAAATGGTGTTTTCTGACGTTTACTGACCATAATGAAATATGATGCATATATGCTGTAATTGTCCATATCAGTTTCTTTTTGAACAATGAACTCGACACTGCAATAAGTTTTATTTGCTTAAGTATACCGTTTTTCTTTCCAAATGTATACGGAAGTAAGTGGGCATTTGTTGAATATATTTCGCCAAATTTGTTGATAAGGAATATGCAGTTCATCTGTGTTTCTGTGTTGATTAATAAGAGAGGTGCGTCTCTACTGCTGAATTCTTTTTGCCCTTTATTGATTACTTTGGTGTAGGCCTGTCTTTTTTTTATTTGTATGGTTTGTTTCACAAAACTGAATTTCAACTAATGTATGAAATAATAACTGCTGGTTTGGGGAGACAAATGATAAGGAAATACAAAAAAATACAAAAAAAACAAAAACAAAAAAAACCCTCAGAAGGCCAGATTTTCTTATTGTATCATATTGATCAAGTTTGATACAGACTCTTTAATCTTACCATGTTATTTTCATTTGTACTTTTTTTAAGCTGTTTAAAAATGCAATCATGCCTTGATGCAATAAATGGTGTCAATTAAAGAAATAACAGTAACTCAACATGTATCCTTCACTTGTCAATGTGAAACATCAGAGATTAAAAGTTGTTTATGTGGTGGAATGGGTAGGCTATGTATAGGTGCCAGGATTATTGTTGGGTAATATCTCTGTGTGTATGCCCTCTATAGATAAGAGATAGTTCAGGGTTTATCATTAATCAGCCCAGACAGGCCTGAACATGCTTCGTCTTTTATACAGGGGGTTGATATACAGCTGCAAAGTATATAGTCGAAGATGTAGCAATAGCAAAGTCTACCTTTGGCAGTAGGTATGCAGCGAAGTGCATTTTCAACTCCATGATCATTACTCAGGCTCATGATTGCAAGTAACCTTTGACCTTTGTTAAGTCAAGGAGAGTTTCTCACTTTTCAAGAAGATGCTACAATCTTTACAAACACAAAACCGTAAACAATAAAAACAGGCTAGGCTAGTGGCAGCCATGCTAGCCGCTAGCCTATAGAGATTATACTGAGCCACAGCAATAATCTGAGCTACATCTAAACCCAGAATGCTAACATACATCAAAATGCTAACATGCCAATATTAGCAAACACAATATTTATTTTAACGTACTGGCATGATAACAGTTGATAATTACCACCAAACATTTCTGTGCAAAATATCAAAATATTTGAAACATGCAACAGGTGAGGAGAGCAACAAGACTTAAGATTAAAATGTAGGGTTCTAGGATCTAAAGTTAGTCAGATTTATCCACTGGGGAACATGAGCATACAAAATTTCATGGTAATGGATCCATCCATTTGTATGTTTCAGTCAAGACACACCAACAGTGCCACAGTCGGGAAGAATAAAGAATAAATACACACCAGTGTCAGAAAAACTTTAGAGATGCAGAGGCAATTACATACAGACTCATGTTAAATAGACATGTGTCTTCTAAAATTTAAATGAAGAGTCATGCATCCACGTGGATGGTACACTCATTACGTAGACATTGCATCTATCAGAGTATTCCCTCTTCTAGAAAACAGATAGGTCTTGTGGATGTTTGAAAATGCTCTCAAAACTTTGCACCGCATCTCTTCTCAACCTTTTCCAGGATTTTCATTGCATGCCCTGTATGAAAATGTGCTTTTCCACCTCAAATCTCTTTTTAATTGAAATTGTTGAGGGAAAAGGGGAGCAATGCGGCTTATCCCCGTCCCTCTGGATCACGCCCCCCCTCAGCGCCAACAGGTCATGTGTGGAGATCTCCAGGAATGGGTGGAATAACTCAGATTCCTGAAAACAGCAGGGGCTACAGCCAGATTCAAAGCCGAGGCGTGCGACCACTGACCACACATAGAAAATCACTCCAGCTGATAGAGAGGCTGAGACTTGACACCTACAAGCCACTGTCTTTATACCAGATCTAGATGGGTCAACTTTGTCAGCAGCTTCTTCTCCAGAGTTGCAGAACTGTCACTATCTCTGTCAAGTTGAAGGTTAAAGAGGCATCTGTTACACTTGTGTGTGTGTGTGCGCGTGTGTAATGTGTGAACTTTCCCCTTTGTCACTGTTTGTCTGCAGCCGTGTACACATCTGGTGGTGTGCGGTTACATTATAAGCCCATAATGTTTGTGTTGGTCCACAGGTTTCTTTGTCTGCACTCGCACTGATGTGTGCGCTGCCCGCTGAGTGTGTGTGTACACGGCTGCGATCGGAGCCCCGTGGTGGTCCAGATAACACTATCTCTGTGGAGCCAGAGCCCCGTGGTTCTATTCAGCACGGTGGATGAGAGGCTGGGACTGCCCAGCACGCGGACCTGCTCAAAGAAGGAGGAACAAGCTGGGCTGTCACTGTAGTCTAACCTGGTTTATAATGCTTTATAACCTCTTCCTTGGTGCCCCTCTGGGAGGCTCTGCATCAGTCTCTGTGTATGTGTGTGTTAGTTTGGGCGTGTTACACAGAGGAGGGCAAAAGCAGAAAAGAAGATGGTGTACTCTGTCTTTTATTGGCATCATGGCACCCTCTGGACAGCTCCTGATTAGACTCAGGCATAAACAGGGTCAACCAGCTTTGCTAAAGAAGCACCCCTCTCTGCGTGACATAGACACAGGGTTCAACTCCTCATTTATTGGGGATAGCCGCAGAGCTATTCTTCATGGGGCAGAGCAGATAGAAGACACATGATGGGGGGCCCTCACTAATTAGATCCTTCATTGTGGCACAAAGAAAAAAGTGGCAGTGGGTAAACGCCCAAAGCCTGTTTTATAGCCCCAGAGGAACCCCTGAGTGTGTGTGATTACATGTACAGGTTAAGTGTTAGATCACACTGATGAATGAAATTTCCTCATTGGTGCATGGAAGGAAAATGAATCACACACATATAAAGAAAAGACCTCCAGTCAGAGTCTCCGTCACCTCTCCCAACTCACGGGAAATTGTCATCCAGCTCTGGTTTCCAAGCCCTCATCACATATTGATAAGGGAAAAAGACTGGGATGATATTCAGCAGAAAGACCATCCCTTAATGCCTGTCCAGACTGGCCTGAGTGGGGAGGAGGGACCTAGGCAGGAAATACACCTAAATAGTCTTTCTAGAAGACTGCTGTTTATGCATGAAATGCTAATTAGGTTTCCATTTAGATTGCCTGTTCCATTTTGAAAGGAACTGCGGATGGTAAATTAGAATAAAAGGACAGCACCGTGGTATGGTGAAGGGGTTTTTTCTTTCATTTACAGAGATTAGGGTTTTACCTACTTGTCTAAGTGGTTCTAGTATGCACATCGTAATGTTTGTATACAATAATAACAAGATCATTACTGTAAGAACTGAATCTTGGCATTATCCTCCATCAGAGGCCTTGTTGGTGGAGCCTTTATTCTTACAAATGTGGCGACAGCTAATGAAGAGTAGATATCCATTTTGCCAAACACTTTGAATGAACCCAGACAGAAACCCTCTAGATTTTGTTTCAGTTTTGATGTGCTAATTTTATTCATTCAGAGCATGTTGCACAGAAATATACACAGATGACAATGAGCCTGCGCACACAACTGCACACTCTCGGATTGCAATTAGAATCACATATAGAGCTTCTTTAAGGCCGAAGAGGCTGCTGTCACATTCATGTTCCACGTGTTCTTTCTCCATGTCCTGTTTCTTCTCTGTGTAATGATTCTCTCCAGAGATGTTGCCAGAACATGTGGAAAATGTACTCAAGATTGGGTATTTGCTGCAAAGCGCCAGAACCTCATAAACCATTTCCATTACAGTTGTTATGCTCCTGAGTGCTCTGAGTGCCTTTTCCACGGGGCCTTGACCTTTATAATTTTCCTGTAGTTGTTATCCTGCCTTCCAGTTACAGTGTTGCTGCGACTCTGGATATATGAGGTTACCTTTGTGGAGAACCTTCTCAGTACGAGCATGTTGTCCACTGCAGCAGATACTGCGCTTCTCCGGTGGCGTTACTCGGCAAGTCAAAGGGATCACTTTACCGTCAGCAGTGGCCACTGCTCCTGTGCAAATCTGCTTTGTTTTGGTGTTGTGAACTGAATTTCTTCTAGGAAAATGATGGGCGTCATATGTCCCATTGTCTCTCGTTAGCATGTACAAGTTTATTATATGGTATTATATTTTCAGCACAGTGCACATACTAATATATTGCACCAGTATGTCTATTGTATTAAATGACATCAAATTCATTGTTATTCTTTCTTTTAATTGTTTTTAATCATATTATGGCATGTCCTGCTGTTTGGGTGTATCATATAACACTATTGCTTCAACTTATACTGCATGTGTCATCTAATCAAATCATACCACCACTTATTGTGAAAATTGTTCACTGTCTTGCACACCATTCAGTCAACTGACTGTGCTCTTCTTTTTTACATATTCCCATGCACACACAGTGTAAATGTACATCAATATGACCCGTGTAACCTTTATCGCTTCAGATCTCAGCTGCTGATGAATGATGATCAGCTACAGTTGCAATTCTATTGGTTTTTTATGTGTTCCAATGTTCCATTAAAATGAACTGATATCTGTGTTTCAGGTGCTTTAGGAGTATGCACTTCTGCATTTCCAGGAAAAGTCAAACTGTCTAAAGAGCATGCATGCAAGATTCATGATAAAACTGTATTGGGCAAATCAAAAAGACACCTGTGTTTGTGTGAGCATATACAGTGTGTGTGTTCTTTTGGTTAATGTGTGAGTGTGTGTGTATCCAGCTTGGCATCCACCACTCAGTCACTGAAAAACATTCTTGCCCCGTGCCTTTGGTCTCTGTGGTCGCATGGAGCGGGTGATTGTCCCACCGGCAGACAGGAGGAGGGCACACAGCTGCCACACATACACACAAAACACACATAAACGCGACAATTATACACACAGACTAAAGGCGGTCTCAGATGACTCAGGCTCACACAGACAACTGCAAGAACCCTCACATGGTCGAACACTCTCACACACTCATGCCCACACACAGAGGGCTAGCCAGAGGGCAGCGTGTCAGGAGGGTGAGCATGGATGAGAGTGTAGGAAGTGAGCCAGGATGGCTCTGCCACTCACACAGCATCAACGTCGGTGCCAAGGAGCAGAGCAGAAAACAAGTCCCTCTCAATCTGGCCTGCTGCGCTGCCTGATTCTCAGCCAGAAAACTCCTGGTTTGAAGAGCACATCGTAGCTCGGCATTTCATCTCGCCAGGTTCAAAGTACAATGTGCAACTTCTTTTGTCAGTGCTGTCTTGTGTGAGACGGACAAGCTTGTTGGTCACCTAGATCAGTGGATGCCTACTGTTTTTTTGTTTGCCCTTTACATCCCTATCAGAAAAACTCCTCAATGACAGTATAAGAGATAAAACGTTATTAAAGTCTGGTCAGATAGAAGTCCATTCATGTTGGAGTGATAGATGCAATTTTTGTTTCTTTTTTATTCTTTGAATTGTTTATTATTGAGCTCATTATTTAGCCTGTCATTTCAAAGTTAAAAGTATTTCTCTCATTTATTGTATCCTGATATTTAGCTATTTCCCTGGTTTCTGTTACCTAAAAGCTTAAGTTTGTGTTATAATGCCAAAAATGACCCTCATGTTTACTTTGAGCTAGCTATTAACCAGCTCTCTCAGTGGCAACATGTGACTTGAAGGTTTAAGGAGCTATTTGTTTTAGGCTACTGGTAATTTTTTTCTATTGCATTGTATCCACTGTTAGGATTGGCAGCTATTTACTAACCAGTCTGGAAAAAGCATCCAACTTGATTCCTCTACTGGCTAAGAGCTGTCTCCACTACTGGAAAAACAAAGCTAATGTTAACTCTTGCCTTGTCTTGTCTTTTCTTCAACCATAGTTAACATAATAACCCCCATCTTGTCTTGTGCTGATAGATTCACTATAGGTTCCAATCTGCCCTTGAGACGCAGCTCTTCTCAAAGGACATAATACATTCTTGTAATTTGGGGACAATGGTGGCCAAAGCTTAAAAGTAAGCCTAAATTAGCTGACTAACTTAAGCTCTTGTTGAGCCTCGCAGTCACCACCACCCTCTCCTGACAAGAAACCCCAGTCAGAAGCAGAAAAAACTTAGTTTAAAACTGAGTTAGGTTGGTACGAGGTGTTCACTGTGCAGTCAGTCTGCTTAGCTGTCCGCCCACTGTGTCTGTAAATTATTTACGATCATCACACCAACTCAAATATGACAGTATATATCTTGGTTTAACCAGAAAGTTATCAGTATGCCACCTGCAGCTATGTTAGACCTTGCAGTGAAATACTCTCCTACTATTTCAGCTTCAGGGTTTGATTTTTTTCCCTTCAAGGCCACGATGTGGTACAAAAAGATTGAGAAAGTCAAGCTGTAGATGAACAAAAAGAAACATTAAATAAACAGACAGAGACACCAAATGTATACGTTTCATTTATGCATCCACCGTTATGTCTGTTTGAGTGTGTGTGATACATGAATATGTGCATCCAGCCGTGCATGTGTGTCTTTGACAGCAGTACAAGGTGGTGCAGGTGTGTGTCCTTCCACCCCCACCTACTATGCGAGACCTCTTGAAGCCACTAGACTGCCTCCACCATCCCCTCCTCCAGACATGCACACACACACACACACACACACGCTGTTCTTCCATTCTTCTCCCTGTGTCTGTACACTGCTGAGGGCTCTTATTTGATTAGCTGCGATTGGCTTAGTGAAGCAGTGGAGCATTTGGCTCACCGGGGGAGCAGTAGACAGCACACACACACACACACACTTTTGCGGGGGTTCTCGCACAACACACACAAAGACATGTACAGAATGCATGCACAAATGTAGCTTTTGCTCATGATTACCCCAGCTCTGTCTCCTTCCTGTGTGCGTGCACTGAAGCAATGAAGACATTTCATAACACACATGACATACAATAGTTGCATCACATATCACAGCCCCCTTTATCTGAATTTGGCATTACAAAGACAACAAAAGCCAAATATTCATCTTCACACATGGGAACTGACATGTGCAGGTCACAGCCTTCAGTGTAAGCAGTTTCTTTCACAGTGACGTCTGTTTACTGACCATGACCTCATCCCTAGGAAATCACCTCTGATTACATAAGGATGACTGCAGCATGACACCCTATCTACCAGGCCTTAGGTGCACTTACCAACAACCCTTCAATAATGGATGCAGGATCAATGTGTCGATGAGGATGCGTGTCTGTGAAAGGTGTGTGCAAAGAAGACACAATACAAACCAGGGCTGTCATTATGTCAATGTCAGCTTCCCTATGCCTTTGTCTTCACTTCATTCATCAGGGAGGATGCAGACAGTGACAGAACAGTTTGGATGATGGTGGTGGACAACTCTAACACACTGCTCCAAAGGCTACTCAGGTTAAGATTGATGCACTCATTATTTTTCATACTCATTCAACCATTTTGTGGCCCATCTGCCTTCAGGTTTGACCTGCACCCATCTCATTGTGTGAAGACATGTGGAGGTCATCCAGATACAAAGCTGCAGTCAGTCTGTCTGTAAGAGCTCACATTGCATGATTATATTTGAGCCATTAAACCCACTAAGGTGTATCTTAAAGGTAAAATAACTTTTACACATCTGACAAAAAATTGTATAGAGATGGAGCTGCAAGAAATTCCTTCAGTTGTGTTGAGTCACAGGTGTCGTTGTGTGTGAAGACGAAAAAATCTATGTGAAGTCAGAAAGAAGAGAGCTCGCCACACATCTGCTTCCATCTCTTCACCTCTGAAGCTATAAGTCTACTTTCAGAATAACACACCCTAGTATCAGACCAAACTGTCAGCAGCTGAGTGACACTGACTGTCAGTGCAGTTGCCAGGTTTCAACAAAAAGGGATGCATGAAATAAAAAGTGGCAGTTGATATTTTCGTGTTTAAGCACATTTTGAAGCTAAATATTTTAGCCAAAGTGGACCAGAGATGTCTGTAAAATGTAAAGTGAAGAAACACGTGACAACTGGGTGAAGATCACATGATGTGACTGAACGTTCCAGAGCAGCTACTAAATGGACCTTTGGTGAGATGGTCTCATCAAACTGTGATGATAACACACTTGCTTCATCGCACACGGTGGTTAAATTCAGATTGGAGTGTTGTTCGAAATGACTGTAGTATGACCAAGCAGAGCTTCAGGATTTAATCAATACTATTGATTACCTCTCGGATCATGAGAGGTATTAACATAACATCAAGCCATCAGTCTGCTCCTCTGTCAGCTGTCACAAACATACACAAATTGATAATCTGTAATCTGCCTCATGTCAAAAACAACTATTTATGTTCATTTTCCCCATAAGCTCTCAGTCACTCTGGGTCTGTGTGTGAGTCTCACTGATGACGTCACTCGGGTGCCAGTCTGTAGGTAAAAAAATAAACTTGGAAGAAAAATGATCACATTCCTAGATTGAATGACTGTGTTATGTTGGGGTGTGTTGTTAGAAATGATCAGCCAAAGGCATGAAAAATGAATGACCAGCTATTTTTGGCAACAAATCTGATTTATCTTAAATTGACTATACTATAAAATGTCAAATTGATCCTGTTTGAGAAGGTATAACATCTTTTTAACACAGACACTATGATTCAAAAGTGTGCACGTAATGATTATGAGAGGTTTAAGCATCAGCTTGTTGTTTTGGATGTGTTTAACGATGGCAAACAGAGTGAGTTTCACACAAACAAAAACGTCTCCCAGAGCATTAATTATCAGCACCCAACCAAGCACACGATTCTTGTTATTGGCTGAATCTGGTCTGATCTTTTATTTTGCACAGAGAATAGTGGTTGAAATTTTGACAATTTTACACAACTTCAAATTAACATGTAGATTTCAGCCCTGAATTAACCAAATGAATTTAAATGTAAGTCTTTCTAGAAAGAACAGGAATGTAATAACTATAGCAACAAACACTTTTTTTATTTCCATATATTTGGTCTATGTTGTTGGCCTTTTAAGGAAGTTTTGTAATTTATAACTGAATAGCAGCTAAAAAAAACTATGACGATTGTTTCTAGGAATTGGAAAAAATCTTTAAGATAAACAACAGATCTTTTTTTCTTTTTTTACTGTTAATTTCAATCTCTCTCTCTCTCTCTCTAGTCTCTCCTGTGATGATAGCACAAATTTCTCTTGCCCTCCCTCTCCCTTCGCTCTCCTGTCTCCCTCCCACACCCG